>VZTD01003639.1:3315458-3455594 GCA_013397725.1 Rhagologus leucostigma | reverse complement strand
TTTTTTTTTTTTTTTTTTTTAAAGCTATGTTTGAAATGAAACCAGAAAAATAATTCTGAATTTGAATTTATGTAGTTACAAAAAATGAACAATATAGAGATATTTGTATTCCTAGCTTTAAAGGGAAAAGCATATAAACCAACAGACAACAGTGGCAGAGCTATTGATATCTTGACACTGATACATTCCTTGTGTTGCATTTATATTGATTTAAAGAATGAGAAAAGAGAGGTATAAATTTATGGGGACATTTTGGATGAAATTTTGCATTCATTTATTAAGTGAAATTTTATAGAGTACTAAAGCATTGACCCTATCACTTGGTCTTACAGATTTATGGCTGAATCTCAAGCCTACTGAAGTCAATAAGGGCCTTTTCAACAATAGACTTCAAAGCAGGACCTTGTTGCCAGACTCTTCATTCACATTAAGCAATTTTATAGAAATATTACATCAGTGTAAAGCTATGAAGAAAGCAAATCTATTCTCAGCCTTCAGGGGGAAAAAAAGCACATTTAGGAATTTAAAATGTACATAGCTGTGTGTATTTGTGTTCCAGACTTCGCTTTGGTTCTAGCAGGAAGAGTTCAGAAAGCAGGTAACGAAGGGAGGGTTAAAGGGCTATAGGAGGAATAATAAAGAAGCTGGCTGTTTTCCCACAAAATTTAACATGGGAAAAGTGCAAGCTAATATACCTCAGGGAAAAAATGGTCTGCAGCACAAATATTTAGTGAGAAGGGAAAACTTGGATGTTTTTGGAGTTGAAAAAGTCTGAGTGACTAGAAGAACCAAAGAAGCTCATCTTAAACAGCAAGTTCTCCCACAATAAGATATATATTTTAAATTGTTCAATCTTCTTTGAGCACTCATGATCATACAGATACAGAGGTGCTATATAAAGTATAAATATTCCATACAGGAATGGAGTTAAGCAATCTCTATGTAAAGTGCATCTACACTTTTTTCTTCACATTATTAGTGAATATATTAGTGAATATAGTGCACGCTATTTTTAAATCACAAGACCATCCAAATTATAGGAATATAACTTTCAAGTATAAACTTAACCTGTCAAGCAGACAAATCTACAGTATATTTCAGCAATAAGGCAAATGCAACTGTTGCTTTTGTGAATTTTTTTAAACTCCCAAAATATATTTGTTTATAAGCACTGCATTATAGAAATTATGTCACTAAGTTGCTGGCATTTCAGAGACAAGTAACAAGATACCAATAAAGTGGATGGACTGACATGAAGAAAGAACTAAGTAGGTATGGTCATGGTATTTTACTCCCTAGGTAATGGGGTTTGCAAGCTGGTGTAGTGGTATGGTTTCAAGATGTAGGTTAAGTGGGAATTGAAGCAGAAATTTTTTCTTGTCGCTTCTCCAGGAAAAAGGTAAAAAGGCATGCAGTATTGTAACCACAAAGTAAGTATCTTTTGTGTACTGAGATACAGAAGTGCAGAAAAGAAATGTGGACATTTTGCCAATATTTGAAGAACACTGGTAGAAGAAAAGAAAAGACTTATTTTAGGTGATAGACTCCATAGTTGTGATTGTTCACAAGATAATTCAGGCAAATGTTTCATCTCAGTATTAGGCAATAATCCTGACAATGACCCTCCACAAGAAATGATAAAAAACTCCACAATTTGTCTTTAAAACTAAGTCTGAAGTGAGACTTGAATGCAATTGTGTGTTGTAAGGATAAGGAAAACATGACAACCACCACTTTTCCCATTGCATATCTCAGTCAAGAGTATGGGAGCACTGAATAACTGATGTTTCCTATCTTCATGTCAGATTTGTTCAATCTACACTGACAAAGAGGCTTTACAAATGGCAGGGGTACTAGCCACAGGAAAGAAATTTTGATATGGGTTTGATGCACATATTTGCCTATACTGAGACACCAAGTTATGTCAAGTCTGAGTGTAAATTTCCAGGATTTCTGTGTCTTCTGAGGGGTCAAAGTAAATCAAGTCATGTTGCCGATAGGAGCCTACTGAGGAGGCTGATAGCTCCCACGGTGCTCCATTCCAGCTGGCTTTCTCTACAGACTGCAGGCACTTGAGGTAGCTGGGTTCAACTGAATGTCCCAGATAGGAGTTGAAAATTAATGAGTTCAGGACAAAGTGTATCTCCTGCTCTGGTGTGGCGTGTCCTTCACTCTCCTTATCCTGCCCTTTGTTGTTATCCTTTGTTGCATATTTTCTTAAATTAAATGTGCAACTGAAATCATAACTTTATGTCCTGCTGACCTCTGGCAAAGACTTATTTGCACAGCACTCAGTATAATAGGAGTTCACCTGATTGGGTCCCACAGGCTTTACCTTCATACAAATAATTATTGGTGCCATTAGGATAAATGAACTTTTAGGCATCTGAGAAAATTATTTCCAAAGAAAGAAAGAAAAACAGAAAACAAGTACTGTGTTATTAAGCTTCTTTGACAAGGATATGCAAGTTAAAGAAAATCAAAATGGCATTGAGGGTGGGAAAAATAAAAAACAAAGAGTAAAATACAAAAATCACTTTCAAAGAGGGAGAGGTATGAGACAGGTTTAAAATTTAGTGGTCACAGAAGAAGGAACACCACAATGTGTCACATTAATAAGCATTGTAAGTAGGAATGTTGATTAACTCAAGAATGACTTATTATAGTATAAATGACAGGACCTAATGGAAGTGAAGTGGCAAGGTATGAAATGTGTATTAGAGAAAGCAAAATGAAAGCTAAATTCCTGTGGGACAAGTAAACCTTTAGGAAAAATTGTACCAGGTTTGTTAAAAACTGGGTTTGGAAGTTTGTAACTTAGAGGGGACAAGGAAATGAAACAGAATCTGGGCACAAAGCAAGATGGTTGGTATGTTGCAACTGAGTCTAGGAAAAAAAATTACAAAAAAAGCGCTATTAAAAAAAAAGGAAAAATAACATGGAAGAATTAATATATAAACTGAAGGAAGAGAGAATCAGAAGTGCTTTTTTCTGTACATAACCCCATACTTAGGTCAAAAGGCAGTGCACTGGTAATAATTGTCCCTCCATAAGCCTAAATCACACCAGCATGATTTCAAAGGACTCATCCTCAAGATTAAGAAAATGCACACCTCTTCCTACCACCAGAGAAAAAGAAAATGGGCAATTTTATCCAAATGTGCTTAAGTACATATAATTTGACAGATGTTTACAAAAAGGTTACTACAAATAGTCACTGTGACACAGAAGTCTTTGTATACCAAAACAATCATGACTGCAAAATACATTCTAGTAAGAAATTACTGCCTGTGTTAAGGAAATAAAAGGAGTTTATGTTAGGGTGGAAACATATCGCTTGCCTGTTTCTGTAAAATTACTGGTTTCAATTAAATTACAAAATGCCCAGAAGTTTTTTATTCCTTAACATTTTAATTTCTGCCAATATAAATTGACCAGATCATAACTGCAGTGATAGCTTCAGAAAAGATATCAAGAAGCCTTACCAAAAGCAGTGCATTTGCATGCTTACCACAATACAAGTCAGGGCAGAGAATATATACTGCATTACAAGATATGCTATGCCTCATGAAATGAGCACAAATGAAGTGGGACAGGGAGAAGAAAATGATGAAATGGTGGAACTGAGGAGATGTATTCAGACAGAAGAGTGACTGCAAATGAAGCTGCAAACCTAGGGCTCAGCAGTGTGAAATGAGTGTGTAGCTTAAATTATTTTGTTGGCAGTACCCTGAAAACTAAGAGCAGACATTTTGAATCTGGCATATTCAAGACTTTTTTTAATAAAAGCTGGGTATCATTGAGGTGGACTATAATGAAATACACAGAGGGCAATAAAGACAAAAATATGCTATTAATGTCAGCTAGAAGGATTAATAACATAATGGGACCAATGAGAAAGTAATTTTATACTATAGTATTATTATTTTCTTTAGCCTTATGCTTTTGGACTATGTATGCCAGGTATTTGAAATGCTTTTTTTATAAGCCATGTTATGTGAGCAGATTACAGAATTCCTGGACAGACATTTGTGACATATGGCTCACCACTTCTAGTCAATGAAAATTGGAAAACAGTTGTACTGACTCAATTTTGTATGTATTTTTAGTAAAATTAGATACTCTGTTAGAACACTCTGATACATTCTGGTATGAATAAAATGCTGCCATCACTAACAGTCAAGTGAAATTTTTGAGAGCAAGCACACCATTTGTACAGTTAATGTAAACCTCTCAGAGTATGGTACTAAAACATGACATCCAAAAGGTGATCAATTTAGTATATTATAAAAGTGTGTTACTTCTATAGCAGAACTTGCCCTGGCTAAGTAATTGGTTTTTTAAGAAGCATGATTAGGACAAAAGTGCAGAAACTTTAAGAACAACGGAGATGATTCAGAAATCAGAGACAGAGCATGTCAGAGAGGAGATTGCAGCTCAAAAGCGAGAACAAGAAAATCCTGAGCTATGACTAATGAGGGCAAACATAAAGGCAGCAAAAATAAATTTAAAACCAATTTTTGAAATTGTCAGTACCTGGCAATTCAGAGAAGTCTTTCAGCTAACAATAGAGTCCTCCATAAAGCCTGTAAGAAGTTCATTCAATGCCAAGGGTGTTGAAGGTAAAAAGGACAGAAAAATCTAAAATTAGAGATAGCAAGAGTAGGATTAAAGAGATTAAAAGGAGGGAAATTGTACAAGTTAGATGAAAAATTAGAGGAAAAAATTATCCAAAGTCAAGAATTTTTAAATATTCCACACTGCAAGTCCACAGAAGTTACAGGCGTTTAGTCTGTGCTTGAGGAAACTAGAATTCCCACCAAAAACCTCAACAAAGTATCCAAGTGTTATGTTTGGAGGAAGAATTAATTTCAAAAATGCATAGCAGTTCTCAAAGGATTTCAGTTGTTATCGTAAGCAAATGTGTGTGATCTAAACAGAAGGAAAAAAATACCATGTCTTCTTGTTTTTTATTGGTGTCCCAGGCAGGGGGAACTATTAATTAGTCCACGAAGCTGACGTGATACTGAAACTTAGAAGATGAATGGTAAAAGTTTAATGAAGGCTTAATAAAGGCAAGTAGACTCATGAATGGTATCTTTGAGTGGAACTACTCGGCAGCTGATACTCAATGATTCATATATTCTACAGACAAAGTGGGGCATTATGCTAAATAAATATTCCTCTGGTTATATAAAAAAAGAGAAATTTTAAGGTTTAATTAATTAGAAAGAGTATTTGCCTGGCAACCAGAAGTACTTTTCACAGTGAGTTTAAGGTTAAGTCAGGTCCAAAAGTGAGAATAAAATCTGAATGGTTTTCCAAGGATTCAGATAGCAAACTTCAATTAACATTAACAAGATCTATTTCATTAGACCAAAACACAGTTTTAAGAGTGAATTTTAAATCCTGACACAGACTTCTGCAATGGGACAAACTAGGATGGTAAGGAATAATCAGTTTAAGTGAGTAATTAAGGTGTTAAATTTGGAAGGGATGAGCTCTCATGAGGATTCAGCTCTCATTTTTTTCGGGCCACAGACAACTGGTGAATTACACCCCGCCCCCACTCTTCCTAAGCAAATTACCTTCATAGACTTAGAATATGTTCACATAGAATATAATTGTTGGACAAATACCTATCCCTCTTCATGCTCCCTAGGTCAACATTTTACTGAGACTCCACATCCTTACAGCTGAATTGATTTCCTTACTGAAGCCAATGGGTAATTTTCTATTCTTCTAACAGAAGAGAGACATTTATATAGTCTGTGATATCCGAAAAGAGACAAGATATATCTTCCCTATCAACATCTTTCTTCACTCACTTATACCTTACCCGTTTGCCCTGAAGAATTCCACTCTCAGAAGTCCGTCATGCATCACTTGCTCTTTTCTGTACATTCAACATTCTTTCCTTCCTTAGAATTGTCTCTATCTGCTTGTGTCCCCTCTGACCTCCAAACCTTTTAACTTGTCCTTCCTCCTGCAAGCGAGACAATCTTTTCTTCCTGTTCAAATATTTTTGCTTGGTCCTAAAAAGTCATTGTGAATCCCAGCTTCACTCATATTATACTCCCTTCCCGCTGTCCAGCATTTCTGGCTTTCATTTTAATCCTTCTGATGCCTCTGTGTGCCACGTACCCTAAAGCCCCGTGAAATCAACTCTCATCTCTTCTTGTGCCCTTCCACTTGATCACCATCCACCCACTCCTGTAACTTTGTCTGCCAGGACTCTGAAGTTCTTCCTCTTTGGGAAGTCATTCTCTCTCTTCATGCTTCCTGGTCCCACTGCTTCTCCCTCAGTGGGACTTCCTTGCCTGTAACCTCCTGCTTGCAGTTGTCCTCCACGTGAGGCCTGCCTCATTGACATCTGACAAGATGCATCAGCTCTCCCTGTGCTTTCTTCAGTTTCTTCACTTCCAGCAGGTGCTTCACCTGTGCAGTTTATCATTGCCTCTCATACTCACTGGGACTCCCAGCAGCTGTCATGTATCATGGAGAACTAAGAGCTGTTTCTGCATGCTGACATCTTTCTGCTCCTCAACAACTCCATACCCTACCTCCTAGGCCAGGCTGCTCCCATTCTACACTGTGGTGGGAAAACTATTTATCCTGGCGTAAGAATTAAGGTTTTCACAATAAAATATCAAACTGCAGAGGGTAAGAGAGTGACTCAGATATGCAGATAGTAAAAAATACATGTTTTACTAAACTATTTTTTCTCTGATACTGTATGTTTTGAAAGAACAGAAAAGTTATTGATAATAATACGCCATTGTCTTCAGAACATTTGAAGGTCTACATATCTTTGATTACAAGATGGAACATTTTTTTCTTATTTGTAGTAGCATAGAGCAAAAGATTTGTTTCTGCTCTGTGCAGTTTTAAAAGTGACCCCAACTCATTGATTATTCCGTTAAATTAAAAGGTAGATTTATCCTAGTAACTTCACTATAACGTAAAATGTCTTTTTGAAAGACAGTCCACTGAACGCAACCCCAGTGGGAGGAGGCCTTCACCCCTGTTACAGCAATGATTTCTGTGTATGTCTCTTCCCAACTGGAGTATTTATGAAACTAAACTTGCCTCTAAAACAGTTCAGAAGGTAAACCTCTTTTAGTAAGTTGCTCCCTGTCTTACCAGCTGCTTAGGCATGACGGCATGCGTGTTGTGGCAGATACTTGAAACTTGCCAGACATATTTCTGTCTTCTGTTTTGCACAGACTTTGCAAATCTTGGCATTTGTTAAGGATTTGTTTTATTGAATGAACTTCTCATATCTTTATTCTACTTCTCTTGTAGCTTCCCCAGTCATAGTTTTTACTCTGCTTAATGTGTCGCTACAGGGGACTTTGTCATCTCAAGACATGTAATACCTTAGCAGCCACGCATAAGACTTACACCTTGTTCTGCATTTTCTTCTGGTTCCTTCTTTCACTGAAAATTTGGGGAATTTTATTAGGAGTCTTATCATAACTAGTTTTCAGCATTTCCTTGGCAACTCCATCTTTGCCTGCTGCTTTCCCAGGTTTAACTAGAAGATAAATGTCTAGTTCTGAGCATCAAATTTCTCTTTCAATGTCAGTCATTTCTTGAAGTGAGGTTCCATTTAACATTTCTAAAAGTAGTCTATCTATGCCTTGACTCTTTTTCCATTTTACAAACTTTGAATGTTAGTGCTTAAAAAAACCTGAATAGCAAGATATATGTCCCCAAGTTGGAATGAATGTTTATTCATTAAAAATTCAAAATTTAAACAGGGAAGTTACCCTTTTTTTTTCATTTGTCATGTTCTGGAGTTACATCTGCATTTTCTTTCATCACACTTAAATCCTCCACAAGTTGTTAAAACATTTGTGAAAACTACATGTTGTTCACAAGAAATGATGAAATTTTTGTTTCTGGAACAATCAAGAATCCTACTCCCTATTACTATATAATAGTAATCACTGTAATTTACTGTGTTGGATACCTAATCATATATGTATAAATGTGGTTCAGATCATGGTCCCTATCTGTATGACACTAAAATTGGCCTGAAGTATGAGAAAATTAACTTTGCTTGCCTGTGTACATGAAGAAAGGACAATTTTCAGTGCTGTCAGTGCTATCAGCGTGAAACTTATTATGGGTAATAACATTGTTGTAAAATAGATCTTTAAAAATAAAGATGATGTAATATTTGTGTACACCACAGAATAAAACATGCTTTAAATG
Organism: Rhagologus leucostigma; assembly: GCA_013397725.1. Taxonomy (NCBI): domain Eukaryota; kingdom Metazoa; phylum Chordata; class Aves; order Passeriformes; genus Rhagologus; species Rhagologus leucostigma. The sequence goes on along the minus strand of VZTD01003639.1, from coordinate 3,447,374 downwards.
AAACAGACTAATTTTATTGATGGTGTCAAAGAAATGTAAGTCTTTCTCGATGAAAAATCTAAATAGAGCCCCGGTAATGGTCAGCAGTACATCCTGTAATTTAGTATGTCATGCAAAAATCTGTGCTACTTTTTATAGGAATTTGAATGCATCAACTAGATCCCTTGGCATAGTATATGTATAAATCACAACTATTAAGTTGCTTTTAATAAAATGCAGCCAGTGATCTATGCCAGCATTGTAAAATCTAGAAATATAGATGTAAACTTAAGACTATGTTTCTAAGTCATGCTATCAAGTCTCTTTCTTGTCTGCACGTGTCTACAAAGGACTGCTGCAAGCTTGATTTATACTTTTTTCCTGTTTCTTGGCCTAGAACAGATCCTAAATGTTACTTAAACTCATTTTTGTATTTACTGAATCTAAGCAACCTGGTAAGCATGATCTGAAGGACTGTATCCATACACACACATTAGCACACATACTAATGATAAGTCATACTAATGATGATGACTTAAAATTCTCGGAAGGTAAAAGCTCCTGACACTTGAATAATGCTAGCTCAGGTTGGACTGGATGTTCAGCAGAAAGTGCAAAATCTGGTTTATACTAATTTCTTTACCTGTATAATGACTATATACTCTGTTGATCACATACCAGGCTAAAACACAATTTGTTCTTTACTGGAGACAAAACCCATGAAAGAAAATTGTCTTAGGTACACAGGTTGCTCAAAACGAAAACCCAGACATCTCACTGGTATAGTACAATTAAAGCATATTTGCCTTTACAAAAACAATATCTACTGTGTTCTAGTAGAAAAATGAATGTCAGCTAACAATCTAAAAGCAATAAACAATAAACTTAAATTATAGTAAAAGTCAATTAGTATGCCAATTAGTCTATATTGCAAGGAACTTATAAGAAAAACCTTATTTTTCACTGTCATACAAGGTGTTGAGGAATGAACTCTGTCATTTAGAATTCACTAATAATTATAAAGGGGAGTTTGACGGATTATGATGTGACTCCATAAAGTAGTAATGCAAAATAGCTACTCACCAAATGGTAAAAGCTTTTATACTTCAGCAGCTTTTAAAAGGGTATACATGGTAATAGAAACTCACTTTGCAAAAAGACAAATAAATCTGGGGATGCATATGCTTTGTGTCAGTTTCATGTGGTTCCTAAACAAGATTTTTACTGAAAATGTTCTCAGTGCAAAAGATAATAACATGGAGAAAAACACATTCATCAAGTACAACACACAAAAACCAAGACCAATACTTTATTCTTTTGGGAATAGCACAAGAAAGTTAATAATCTGTTCAAAGCCACAGAGTTCACTATCCAAGAGTGTAAAAGGTACTGTAAAGGCAAAAACTACTTTGAGCAAATATCAAATGCATGAAGAGACCATACAATTCACTTCATAGCAGAGGATAATCAGCTTTTTGGCTTGAGTTTAATTTCAAAACAGAAGCATCTGACTTCTAAAAGAGCTGGACATCCAATGTTCAGCCCATATGTTTGTTTCCATTAATTTCTTCCAGCCCTTGGCTGGAATTTTGTAAGGCTTGAACATGGGTAAATTGCAATCTACTGCTTATTTTTGGCTGAATTCTTCATTTGGCTTTTGTCCTATAAAAAGCATAAGCAGCCTTTGTGGAAGGATCATGAAAATATCTCATTATTTATCTCCATGTAATGATAGTATGAATTAATATTACATAAAAACTATTTTCACTTACATGAGTAGGAACTCCTGTGGTCCTCAATAAGCAGTTTTACCAGATGAGTCTCGAGAAACCCAATTCTGGCTGAAAAGATTTGTGCCTGGAAATTGGTTACGCAAAGTAAACATCAGATCTGACTCTCTATCTTCCTTGAGTCCAGAATGTCATCTGACCTTTCCTCCTACTTTGAGTTTTGGTACAACTACCTTTAGTTTAATCCTTCCATGAATTATACCTTTTTTTTTCTGTAATAATTTTAACAGTTTTTTAAATTTTATTTGTAGTAAATGACTCATTGCTTTTCATCAGGGAAACTGATAAAGGAAAATACCAACAGAGTAGGGAAAATGAAAGCAGAAAGACAAAACTAAGGATGTTATCAGTGATGTAGAATTCTAGCCAACTAAAGAATGCCAGAAAAAAAGTTGAGAGTTCTAGAAAAGGTCCAGCCTTGAAATAATTGTTTAATGTCTGATGCTTTTGGAAAAATACACCTTTTCTCCATATATTTATTTAAATAATTTCCTTGGAAATAATTGCCACCTCATTCCATGGTGTATTCTTGACAATGGAGGATGCAGTGCTTATGTACATTTTTAATGTTTTGTTTGAAGTACATGAGTTTTTGAACCATATTTATGAGAACTGGCTTTCAAAACATACAAAGTGGCTGAGACCTCAAGTACAGCCCATGGCCTCAGGATTTGCTCCTGTCACAACCGTGTCTGAGCGAGAACAGAAAACCAGCGTGGTGCTTGTTATAACATCCCCTGGGTTTGTGGTATGTTCAATATTTTATAAGGATGAATAGTGGGTTTAAAGTAGACAAACAAGTTATCATGTAAGCTAATGGTCCCTTGTGTTTCTGTTGCATGTAGTTATGTGGGGAAAAAAAGCCCACACTTCTTACAGTTAATTCAGTGCTTTGGATGTTTTTAACTGTAAAGAAGGCATCTTTAGGAGGACATTATGTGAATGCTCATTGCAGTTTTCCCTTCCAAACCTTCCAGAAGTGTTTGGGAATGGTGCAACTTAAAAAAGAAAAACCACAAACGAACCGCACTTAATAATTCTTTATTCCATGAGAGCATGCTAGTAGGGTAGCCCTCATATTTTGCCTTCAGCACTTGCCACTGCTAGCACAGGAGTGTTCTCCTCAGACATTCCAATACAAATTTGAATTTGCCCTCAAGATCATCTGATTTACGTGGAACACTTCAAAAACTGCCTCATAGTCACTATATACAAGGACTCAGGGAAGAATCTGGGAAGGGTATCTTCAAGAAAAGATGCCTCAGAACGATAGTACTGACTTTGGTAGTCAAATATAACCTAGTGGTACTGCCAGGATATATGAATTATAGTCATAATTTGAGATTGAATACATGTTTCAAGACCTGCAACAGAAGAAGGCTCTGATAAGGAATGTGTTACTATATTGCCAGTGTTTAGTTGCATGAAGATAGTATTTGCTGCCAAATGTTCTTGAATTCTTTTACTGGTGTACATTTTCCAATGCATTTCTAATGCGATCACTTATTATTTAGTTCTCTCTCTATTTGATGAAAGCATAAATTAAGATAAAGTGCATCAAGGTTACTGATGCTTTCTGATAATAAACTAAAACTGTTGATTAAGCAGATGATGAGTTTAAGTCAACATTCTTTGTATTAAAATGCTTGATGTAGATTTATGAACTAACCTCACAAAAGTTTCACAAGTATAAAATAAATTTAAATTATGATAAAGAATATTTTACTTTAGCATAATTTAATATCTACAGTTTTAATATAGGAAGTAATTTAAGTAAGAAAGGACATAATTAAGCCCTATCAATATACTGAACTGTTTATTTTTCAGATTAAAACATCAGAAGTATTCTTGGTCTTTCATCTTGGTTAGGCAGTGCATTTGTTTTGGATTTCTATGGGTATTTAATATACGTTATCTGTCTGAATGAATCTCCATTATTTTTTTTCATTTTTAAAAAACAATTTAAGAAATAAGTTTTGCCATTTCTATGACATTTACAGGTACAAAAAATTCTCCTGTTCTTCCCTTCTTGGAACATGAAATAAGAGATTTTTTTTTTTATAATGAAGCAGTTATTTTATGCTTCTTTTGCTGCTTCCTATCTTTCTTCACCAAAGTGTTTCTACCACCTTTTTTTTCAGGCTGCTCTTTAGGCCAGGTGAGATAATTGTCTATGCTGCTCACTTAAAAATGTGCCTTTGGGGCCAGTTTCAGAAGGATTTATGTGATTTTTCTGGGACTCTTTCAAGTGAATCCTCTTCCTTATGGATCATCTCAATTTCAGAGCAGAGAATGTTCGTGGAAAGCCACAGGTACAGGCTGCCATCGTGCTTCAGCTTACCACTTCCTCTTCTGGTGACAAGGCCTTTCTAGATTATCCTTCATGTGGCTTGATACAAAACGCCCCATTCCTCTTTTCTGAACACAGATTGAATTCTGGTGATTATATGTGGATGAGAAACGTTGTCCTTGGGTTTCACTACAGAGCTTTTTCAGGATGGACTTATCAAATACTTTTTCACAAGGCAGTGTCCCTGCTGGTCTGGGTTCCTTTTAATTTCAGTTTCTTTCTGAGAAACATATTCAATTTAACACTATTTAAAAGGTACTTTCAAGTTATGGATTTCATGCAACTCCAAATTAGCAAACATCAACAATGAATATTATTCCTTTTCTGTCTGCAAACCTTCCTCCTCATACTTTGCATTCAGCCCATAGTGTACGGAGATTAGCTCATTACAGCCAAGGGAAAGAGCAAAGGGAAAAGGAAAGGTTTGAATGTATCCAAGAACTGTTCAATATTCCCAGCAGTCACCAAAATGACATTAAAAAGAATAACATGCTTTCCATCATAACAAAATCTAAGGTTATTCATGTTTGAAATAATACAGAATTATTTTACTATTAAACTGAAAAGCTTGCAGCTGACAACAGTTCTTTTTTTTTGGAGTTATTGTGTTAAGATCCTGCAAATCTACTTTTAATGCTAAATAAGAATGATCCATAGATTAAAAATCAGTGAGGAGCTTTACAGAACACAGCAAATAAAATACAATAGGAACCTTACGTTTCAGATACAGGATGAGTATAATCTCCGCAACAGACAAGATGGGCAAGATCTACACAGGCTAAGAGAAATTAATCAAACTGTACTGCAATGCTTGGCCTGAAATCTAGAAATGCTTTGAAAAGTCAATAAAGGAAGCCTTATCCTCAGCAGGAGTAAATCCATCAGATATGTCCACTTACATCAGCTGAAGATCTGCCCCAATGTTTGTAAAATGAATGGACTACACTATATTGCTTTCATTTTTCTGCTGGTAAGCTGGAAAAGTAATTAGTACACAGCTGCATCCCCAAAAGTATTGTCTAATAGAACTGGGTTTTTCCTGTAGCCATGTGTGAAAACATATAGAAAGAAGCTAAGAGCCAGAGGGATGGATTATCCCCAGGGCCAAGTAAGTTTAAACTACTGCTTTCCCAGTTTGGGGAAAAAACCGGCACACTGTTGAGTGAAACAACCCAGGAAACTAAAATGAAAGCAAACATGGGAGGTGGAAGAGGAAAGACCCAGTTCTCTTTTATACAAGAACTGATATTTCTTAAAATTTTTAACTAATGCAACAATGCAACAATTTCTACTTCACAAATCAGAAAAGTAAAGGATTTGAGTATAAAAATACAGCAAAAGATACACTAAATAAATAAATAGGTTTCAGGGATAGAAATAATTATGGAGTTGTACATAACACTGATGATTTTTGGTTTTGGTTTAGTAGAGTATAGCTCTTTTTAGTTAATTTTATTTTTTCTCAATGCACTGAAATGCACTAAACGAAGCAATTCATAAAGGAAGCCTATTAATGTGAAAATAGAGAAAAACGTGGTTAACTCCAGCTTAGTTCAGAGGTGAGCAATTCCTATCAAAACAGGAAACAGTAAGGCCTCATCTTATAATTAAAGTGATTGAGTAGGAAACATCAGGGGAATAGTCTAAATACAGCTAGTTAACAAAGGCAAAGTAAAAAATAGTGTGTCTGTTCACTGGATAAATCAGTGCAGAAAGTAACCTGACTCTTCCAATCAAATTTTGACTCACTGACCAGCTGGATTTGGTATGTTTACAATGCTGAAAAGCATATTTTTTGAAATTAAAAGTGTGGAAAATAGACTGGTGTCTTCTTAGTGAAACCGATATTACGTAGAATCAGTGTTCTAACTTAAAATGAAAATACAAATGAGATTTTCAAAGGAGCCAAAAGGAATTAAGGTCTCCAACTCCTGTTAAATTTTATTAGGATTTAGGGCTCTAATTCCCTCATGCTTTGACAATCTCAAACTAAATATTTACCTCCTCTCTGCATCTTGTGCCCTTTCTGCATTATTTACCACATTCAGAGATACCATTGCTCTCTGGAGCTTACTGTGATTGTGTAGTATATTCTCAACCATTTTATCTGCTTATGCCAAGAAGAGTTAGTCAAAATGTGAAGGTATATGAACTGATAGTTGTATAAGAAATAAAACTGAGTTAAAGAATCAAGACTTTAAAATATTGATCCTGTTATTTACAACCAATGTATGTTCCACCTGATGCTGGACATTTGCCTCCGTACAAATGATATTGACAGCTCTTTGAATTTATCCTTCATAACTATTGTCTGCTACACTCTAAAGTTGGGTAGAATCTACCCAAAAAACAGCAAAACAAGGCAATCTTCACCTATGATCTGTTCTGCAGATAACATTTTTCATTGAGTACTTTAGCATCTCTTTCCAGAGAACCGAGTTGTATTTAGACCAATGATTTATTATTCCCCCAAATGTACCTCCATATTAACTGATCAAACATTTTGTATCTTGTCCTGCTTCTTAGGTTTTTACTCCACTTCTCAGGATTTTTTGGCTCCAGTAATTTCCTGGGAATCACACTCAGCAAAACCATGGATAATGAAATGCTATGTGCTCACATCCTCTGCACACTATGGATGCAAGTGGAAGGCTTCATCTGAGTGATCTAGCCGAAAGGAATTAATGCACTCTACAAACTGCATAAGGAAAGCAAAATGGACTGAACATATTTGGCCCTGGGTATTGGAACATGTGGTGTCAGCAACAATATCAGATTTTCTACGAGAGTCTATGTGCCTATTTTTAAAACAGTTTAAGGAGATCTGGTCTTAAAATACCTCTGGAACATGGTTACTTACCTTCTGTACACTTTTTTGCACATGAAAATTCCTTTCCTATGTGTTGCTATCCCAACATGCAGTTGTCTTGCCACAAAAAGTAGTAATGCATGATATTGGTAAAACCTTAAATTACTGGAATTACTCTTTTCCCATGTAGCAAGTGATAGTTTGAGAGGGAATAGCCTCAAGTTGCAGCGGGGGAGGTTTAGACTGGATATTATGAAAAATTTCTTAATTGAAAGAATTGTCAAGCATTGGAACAGGCTGCCCAGGGAAGTGGCTGACTGACCATCCTTGGAGGTATTTAAAAGATGTGTAGTGAGGTGCATAGGGACACAGCTTAGTGGTGGATTTGGCAGTATTAGGTTTACAGCTGGACTTGATGATCTTGAAGTTTTTTTACAACCTAAATGATTTTATTATTGTACGACTGCCTGTAGCATCCCCAGATAATTTCTAAACTCTTTGACCTCAATTTATGAGAAAACAAGCACAGTGAGTACATGAGCATTTTAAATTCTGCATTAAAGCACATCTCTGCCTATTGGGTCTCCCATTTGCTATCAGCAGATAGCAGAATAAAACTACAAATGTGAAGTTGAGTTAAATCAGCTTTTTAGAATATCCCATTAAAACACCAAATAATCCTTTTCTTTATTTCTTTCCTTAATAATCCTTTTTACTGTATGGCATAGAATTGATATCAATAGCTGATATCTACAACCGTAATAGGTTTCTGTCTTGTTAGTTCCCTTTGGACAGAGGTCATCTTTTCTGTGGCAATGTCTTCTTCCATGGAACATCTGGGAATTAATATCAAATGATTTATCTTACTCTTGTTGTCAGTCTTCTGGTAAAGACCTGAAACTCTGGTCATTTTACAACCAACCAAAACCCACATTTGTTTCAGTGGGCCCTAGATGAAACCTGATTTGAATCTCCTTCCTTAAAGAGACATCATACGCTTAGCTAACTGCTATAGTTCACAAAATTTAATGTTGCGTGTTTTGTATCTGATACACTAGAGGCAACTTTTCAAGTTCCTGCAGCTGCACAGCCTAAATCTTGGCACAATCTACTAATATATCTGAGACAGAAATATGACCTCATAAAAGTAGAGTATTATGAGCACTAAAGCTCTGCTATGTCTCAGTCAAAATATCAGGGTTTTTTACTGTAGTATTCCACTCAGTATTCATGGAATAGAGTGTGATTAAAGAACCACTCTTGCTCTTGGTGTGCTGATTCAATAATTATTGTCTTTGTTTCTTTAATATATGCGCAAAGTCTCATCCCACACAAAACATGATGTCATAAAGCTAAGATAATAGTAGAGTGAGACATCTTTCACAACGGCAGTAACAAACTCTTGGTGGTTTTTCAATGTTTATGAACATCAGCACTGTATTCATAAACTTATTTCAACCTTGCAGAAATCTACACTTCTACAATAAAAGACAAAAAAAATCCCTTGGAATGACTAAGGTAGAGCAGGATAAAAAAAGGTAAATGTGATTTTTAATTACTTTTATGCATGCAGACCTCGAGGGATAGAACAAAATATCTTCTGTAATTTTGGAAGACAAAGGGGTGCTTCTAAATTGCTTTAGCACTGTCTGGGCTCCTTCCAGAGCATCCACAGCTGCTTCGTTGCTCAGGCTCTTCTACTATTTCATCTCTAACTTGTTTTTGTCATCCACAGTACGTATATGTTCCTTGCCCTGGCTGTTTCTAGCACTTATATTGGACAGCTTATACAGGGTGGATAACAAGGCTCCTCCCGGTCAGTGGGATTGTTCTTCCTCTGTGTCACAAATCCCAGATGCAGATGCTTCATCAGAGGGACACTCTTACCTCCATCCTGCCTTGTGCTGTGTTACAGCCATGGCAGCATTCTGAAATAATGCTCTACTGTAGTGATGGAGAGTGATGTTAGAAAGACTTTAAAAGTGACTAAAATGTTTAGCTATTCTATTTAATTTTTAAAAGGCTATTGAAAAAGCATAAAACTCCAGGATATTTTATGAGAAGAAATACTTTGTCTAACACTACTTCATAGAAAGGAAATTTAAAATCTAATGTTACGAGTATCTTCTTGGTTGAATACCAGCACCTTTTTGGCTAAAATGATTAATCACAGTGCATAAGAAGAAGTGCCCTCTCATTCCTGTGCTCTGAGGTTCTGATCCAGGAAATCCAACAGAGTAAATGGATGGTCCCTCCAGCTGCTTACCTTTTCTTTCTTTTTACTCACTGTGTAGTTTATGAGTTTGGGAGATCCCTGCAATGATCTGACTCTACTGGGATCTTTTATTAATTGCTGTTCTCAGTACAGAATCTTTTCGGCTCCAGATGTTCATGAAGCCCAATGCACACGAGGAATATCTTGTTAAAAATAAACTATACTAGTCAGTACATACATCAGTTCTTGGTATGGAAGCTCCACATTATCTAAGTATAGAAAAGGTTAAAAAAGCCTTTTATTTTATTTTTTTTCTGTAGATCCTGTCAGGCTAAGGTTTCATGAGACACTATGAAAAATTTCCATAACATATATTTGTCACACATTCTGCATTCTCTTTCATTACTAATTTTCTTTTATTAAAAATGCAATTGACTGTGTCTAGCAAGACTATTTGTATTGATTTACAGCTTATAATGAAATACAAATTACAGCAGTTTCTGAGTTAATTGCACCTTTGGCCTTGTTTTTGACTGCAGTAAGGTTTTTCCAATCAGTCTCACACACCTGGCCATCAACCTTCTGGGACCAGTACTCTTGCCCTAGACATCTCTGGTCTCCTCTCTGCAGACTAGTGACAAAAATTGCTAAGTATTCGGGATCTTTCTATTCAGTTTGACAACTCAGCAAGTCCAGTGTCAGGTAAGCGCCTAGCCCCTTTCTGCCAGGAAATGACAGCATAAAGTAATCATCTCCAAAATGGTCTGATTTAGAACAGAAACCTTACACAGAAAACAGATACCAAGAGATTAAACACATCTGAACATGTCCTCTTTGTCTGGGAGCTGACAAAAACTAAGATGCAGAACTTTACAAAGTTAAGGTCAAATCCATAAAAGGATTTATGTGTCTGGATCCTCTTCAGTAGATTCCAGTACACAGGGGAGAGAATCAGCTCTTGACACAAAAACCTTGTTTGCAGCCACAGAGAATCACATTCCCCAGCTGGGAGTCAAAGCCTGGAGCTCTTTCCTGAGCAAAAACACAGGGAAGAATTGGTGTTGACAGAGAAAGATTCTCCCATTACCTCTCTACTTATAAAACACCTCTCCACATTTATAAAATATCAATTAGATCAAGATAAAGGGGGGTGAGGAGTGGAGATGGGGGTGGAAAGAAGGAAGTAGGATCTACAGGTCTAAATCTCTCTTGTAGTCACCAGCTCAGTAATTTTTTTCTTTGTTTCTGTTCCACTGAAGTTGCAAAATTGTTGCTAAGATGCCATAAGAAGTCCGTAGTCCCTCTAATGTGTATAATATGATACAATGCCATTCAAAACCATTGTATTTGCATCTGTTTAGTACCTAACCAATACACCCATCAGTACTTGTAGAGTTCCGTGTCTCCCAAAACTAGGAAAATTAGGAGTGTGTGTCTGCCATTTGCTGCAATTCTGTTTGAAGGCCCAACCTCATCCGAAACCCCACTCCAGGAGCTCCTACACACATGGCTGTACTGCTTCACACTGCGGCTTTGCTCATCTCTGAGAATACCTGTATCCAAGAAGAAGGATATCGTTATGTTTTGCCAGTCACCATGCAGAGGCTGTACAAAATGTTTTGCCAGTCACCATGCAGAGGCTGTAAAAAATGATGACTATACCTATAAATCCCAACCAAAACCAAAAATAAAAAGAGGGTAGGATATGCAGGATGATATCAGCTTCAGTTCTTAATTGATACCTTTCTTTCCTCTTTTCTGTTTCTCTCTGCATCCCCGCATGTAGAGTGCAGGAGGATCCTTGCTGGAGCACTGACAGTAACACTTCCCTCATGAAGAAATACCCACAACAGAAGCCTGCCTTGTTCAGCTGCTTAGAAAAAGTATGGCTGAAAACACCTTTCTACAGAATATATCAATAACAGGGGTATTCTTATGAGGACTCGAGAGGCTGCATGATATCAGTCAGAAACAGGTTCCCTCCCACTTGGAGTGTTTGGAGTGCTGGAGGTTATAATAGAGATGGACATTAGCTAATAACCCTTCTGGGAACTCTTAGCTGGAAACTATGACACCTTTCATCTCCTGGGCTAGGAAGCAAATAATCAAGGGTTTTGCTTGAAAGATTTGTCTTTGTGCCAAAAAGAAAGTCAAAAATCTGTGGAGTGAGAGGCTGTCAGTAATGCCTGGAGTTAGGATGTGGTGTGTGGAAAGTACAGTTGAGATGGTAACAGCATGGAGTCTGACAGAGCTTGTAGTTTCTTGTGACTTCCTCTTATTTATTGCATAGCTCTGATGAAACCTGCTGACTTCCAAATCAGGTAGCATCTAATCAGTTACTATTAACTAAAGCTAGTTACTTTTTCTAGGATTATCATTAAAGATTTGATTAAAAAAAATTAAAAGCAGTCGGCCACTGACATTAGCTTACTGTTAACGTTATTTATTATTAAAATGTTTCATGAAAACATCCTGGGAGACAAGGCCTACTAGAACATGTTTTCTGTGTTTATACTTGAAGGTTTGTTTATGCTTCTATTACTACCAAGAAGAATAAAGTAGCCTAGTGCTGGTAACAAAAAATAAGAATATTCCAAATAAATGCTTTTGTAAGTTTACCTTTTTGTTCTATCTTATTTGCTCCAGACACTCATTTTTTTTCTCAAGCAGTCCTAACTTGGAGTTGGTTAACTTCAGAATTTCTAATTTTTATTGCTTACAAAAACCACTCATCAAATATACATCAGCTATATCATCATTTGTCATCTGCAATGATGATAGTACAATTAAATCCTAACCTTGTAGAAGACTTCTTAAACACAGGTAATATTCTTACGCAACCGTTTTCATAATTCTATTTTCCTTTCCGTCCAGTGGATAATGCCATTTAGCTTTTTTTAATATCAGGGTCATTGCTGTACATGCCCGTAATTCAGTCATGTACTAAAGGAACTTACACCTCTATTTTCTATTTTTAGCTTTTTAAAAATTAGACTAATGCCAGAAAGCCAGGCAATTTCTTGAGCTCTATAAACACTGAAACGGGATTGCTTGATGGTAATAATTTCTTACTCTTAAGAGAATAAGCCATTTGAAGAATTTGGCACTGGGTGGAGAAGAAAATTCCAGATGGACTTTCCAGCTAAGAATATGAGCCTTTTGTGTTCCAACAGCTCTTAGAAAGACCTTGAGGTTTCAAAGGCACAATCTATTTCCATGTGTCTTGTAGTACTGACAGATAGCAAGGAAAGAGATGGACGACCATTGCACCATGACTGACAACTTTTTCCTTTAGAAGTATGTCTTCTCTTGCCATATCCTTCGCACCTCTGGCTGAAGTGCACTGGCTGTGCAGTGAGCATGCAAATCCCAAAACCCATTCCAATGCTTCACTGTCACATGTAAGGGAGAGCATTTATGACATTGTGCTGATTCAAAAGATGTCACATGAGAAGTAAATATAGCAGTGGACTGACAAATAAGTGCAAAAAGCATAACTGCAGGCTTTATTGTCTCTGTCCTGTTTGATTTACTTTGAAACTTTTAGTATTAGTGGTATGCAGCAAGCTCCCAAATTGCTCTGAATTAAGCCATTCCTATGAAAAAAATCTGTGTCATTTCCTCTCTCTGTTGTTTACAAGCAAGCCCAAGGATGGAGAATCTCTCTTCTGCTAACTGATTGAAGGACTGAATAAGCATTTAAGGGACACTAGAGAGAATTTCAAAATTATACTGGGGGCAGGAATCTCTCCTGTCCCAAAAGAATATTGTCATCACTGACCTATAGAAACAGGTTGTCTCTTATGTTTAATCTTAGTTCCTGAATCACTGACTAAACTGGCTTGAACAAGAGGCACAGAAAGTGGCAGTCCTGACAGTAGCCTGAAGATTGTTCCTTTCTCCTAAAAAATTGTAGAAATTATCTCAAAATTCCTCCAGCTGAGCAGAATACCAAATGCTAGACTATGAAACTAAGGATGCCACATATAACGTCTATATTGCATCTAGAAGGGAGAAGACTAGTAATTTAAAAACTAAGCTTTGAATATTTCCATGGGAAAATTAGATTAGATTTGGACACAAAGACCATAGAGGAGCAGCAGTAGAAAAGAACAGTTAGGGTGATTTTCCTTTACACTTTTTATCAGGACTTGGTGCTGCAGTACAGGTAGGATACATGTACAAACAGGCTGTAAAAGCTTCAAAAAAAAGGATACAAATGTGAGCAGGCAAGAAACTCCACAGACTGCAAGGATCCTAAAACTGGAACTGGTTGAAGGGTAAATGGTGTATTAGAAAGGTAAGACCCTGGCTGGATCATTCAGTTTAATTTTCAACAAGTTTTTGAAAGAAGTGAATAGAATGGCTTCTCTAGATCTCAGAACTGCTGTTCAGTGTCATTAAATATGCTCAGCAATCAGTTGGTACATATGATTGCATCTTGCCCTCAGTTATGTGACAACAACTTCCCCTTTAATTAAATGGGATTGCACCTGTCTAGGTAATGATACAATTGGGCCTATAATATATAATAAATACTCAATATCTTTGCCAAAAAATCATTTAGTTGCATAATTTAGTGAATGTTAAATAATTATTAGGAACATATTTACTGAAATTCAGTTGTTCAACATCTATCTTCATGCAAATTATTGTTACACTTCGATAAATATTCATAGTAATCAGTGTGTATTTAATTAACATACAATAACTTTCTCATTAAGTCTGAGCTAAATCCTTTTAAGGGGGGAGCATTTCATTTAAAGTGTTACTGGAAATCTCTCTTTGGAAGCTTACATAATTAATCTTATTTTAGGTTTCTGACCAAAAGAAAGGGCAAGTGATGGCTGTGAGGGATTCTCTGTTCATGGTATATGATCCTGTGCTTTGATAAAGATTAAGCCAAAGCATCTGAGCACAAAACAAGAATGAACTAACAAATGTTTTGTTTAACTTGCCTGTGATTTAAATTATTTAAAATAATTTATTTGGAAGTCATAAAAGCTTTGAAATCAAATGACAGAACAGTAAGATTTACAGTAAGAGACTAAGTAACAAAAAAACCAAATCACATCAGATAGAAAATCAGGCTGAAAATAAAATTTGATGGCATCTTTAGAAAACAAGTAATTCAGTCACTCTCCAATTTTCATTTAATTTTCACCTTGTTTTACTGTTTAATGCTTTGCTTGATTAGACCTAATAGTGAAATGGGTTATTTTCTTTTGGTTTATGTACAACGTCGACCTTCAATTACTAAAAATTGTTGAGCTTTCACCTTTTAATCAAATTATGCAGGATTTCAATATTGCATTTTCCTTATTGTATTTTGTTTTATGCAGAACTCTAAATTCTTTTATGGAGTAAACCGAAGGGTTTAATACATGTGTAAAAAGTAATAATTTTCATTTATACCAATAATTTGAGATGTACCAGACATATTTTTTCCCTTAAAAAAAACCCCAGCCCCCCCCCCAAAGAACAACAAACAAACAAGCAGAAGGAATTAAAATAACAGTCAAATTCTGCATTCAGATAGAACAAAGACATTTCAAATTCCTTTCAAAATGTCAAAGATCAAGATGCCCTGGAATAACCTACTGAATCATACATACAACTTCTCAGTTTGAGGTGATTCTCCAGTACTCCTGATGTAATTTACCACTGTCTCAGTGTTGTACACTCAAGTCTAGTGTTAGTTCTTCCTTCACAGTGAAAACTCAATCAATCATATCAAGCAGAACAGCACCAGCTGGGAAAAGCTGAAAATGCCAATATCAGAAGAATTACCAGCTTTGTGGTTAAGGTATTTCCCTGGATATAGTAATGCAGAGGTTCCAACTCATCCTGCAACTAGTACGGATGAAGAGTTAATGACGTCTCTAGTAAGTAATGGCCTTTTCTAGGACATACTGCTTCACACCAGCAATAGTGTCTGAGGAAATCCTTCACAAAGAACACTTCACTGAAACCAATACATTCATGTGAAAGTTGAACTAGACTTTTCTGACACAAAATATTAATCAGAAGATTCACAAAAAGGTGATAAAGGCACTTTTTGAAATTGCTTCTCCCATTCTACTTTCTCCACCTTGGGACATAGCCACTGCGTGAGCTGAAGTGGAGGTTGAGAGCTGTGTCTTGGGAAGCTGATCTGCTGAGATGAGCTGAAGATCTAAGGATGAGGATCCTGCTCCTGGGACCATTTCTGTATTTTGTGGTGACACAGGTTTCGAACTGACAGGAAAGACTCCACCTGCTGCCTGGGGCCCTCAACTACCCTTTCCCTGCTCTCTCACAACATAAAACCGAATCTCAAAGTTTCTGTGTGCAGTAGAGGAGGAAGCCTGCTGAGTTCTACCTATTTATATTTAGTTATACCCTAAATATCTTATTGTCTGCATCTAAGAAGGTGTCCTCTGGGAAGAATGAGATGAATTCGATACCTATCATGTAGCAGGGGCCATTGAGCTTCCAGATTTCCTTGGTGAATGTTGAAATCAATCAATCGACATAAAAGAGCACCAATATCTTGTTCGATTAATGAACAACAAACAAACAAACAAACAAACAAATAAACAAAGCCACAGTGAATCCAGATCAACGTGAACACCCTTGATAAAAACGAATTTGTGCAAACATAGGCATACAATGACATTTAAGGTGGTTTCTAACTGTCAGTCTGGAAAAGTCTGCTGTGAGTCCAGGGTCACATCTACCACCTCCACAAAGATACTGTCAGTAGCCCAGGATGATACTAGATATCTCTGTTTAGGCAGCTGAATCACTTCCAAATGCTGTATGTTTGGAATGCAGCATCAAAGAACAAATAGGTACTCTGCATTATATTTGTGTTTAGGAGAATTGTGACAGATCTTCCATCAAATGAACATATGCTCTGTAAGGTACCAAAATCTTGAAGGACTCTGGTGAAAGGAAAAGGAGAGACAAATTTTCCCCTGCCCAGCCTTGGCACTGATGAAACCAGTCACACACCTAAGGAGCAATGAGTGCTTCCACACAGATTTTGTTGCCAATTCACATTCTACTTTAATGCAGATTAATTTTTCCATTTATATAACTCTTCTGCTTCATATATATATATATATGATCATTTAAGTACTACAACCCAATGCATAAACCTTATTCAGGGCTCTTGCTTGGCTTTTTATTCATTTCACTACTCACCACTCTTTCTTTCAAACAGACTGTCTTTAGGGACTTAGCACTCAAATATGCCTCCTTGTTTAATTTCAGTCCCCAGATTACCTATACTCCACGACTACATGGTATCCCGCCTTTTTAATAAGAGGGATTTAAATTGGCAATAAGTACTCATGCATGTGAGGTTATAGACTTATTTACACTAAAATAAGGCATCTCAAAGCAGTTTAAATTTTCCACATGAAGAATTTTTGTGGCTCTCAGATGAGTAGTGTAACACATTGCTTCTCGTGTTTTAAGTTTGGGAAAACCAAGAGTCCTGTTCAAGCAGTTGTCTGTAGATCTTTTGATTTTCTTTTCTTTATTACTCACTTCCTTGATCCTGTTGCATGTGATTTTGAAATCAAGGTGAACAGGAAAAAGCTTTCAAAATGCAGCTCACCACATTTAATTTCTTAATAAATTTCTCTCCCAGACCTCATCCCATGTATTACACAGAGCAAATAGGCTATGTGGTTTACACTGTATTTTACAGACTAAAAAACTGAAGAAAACGCAATAAGAACATAAAATAATACAAATTTAAATTGTATATCAAGTATAAATTTAATCTTTAAAATGTCTTTGATACATAGGAAATGAGCTTCATAACTCGTTAGAGACTCTTCTGCTTTTGAGTTACTTTTCTTCCTTATTTTTTAGCAACTGATTATGGTTTCTTCTCTCTATTCACTATACTTGCATTGTGTGGGAGAATGTGTATATACATAAAAGGACATACACTTGTATGTGTGTTTCTGTATTTTCTTATGAAAATAGCAAACACATTCCACCACTTCTTCCTCCTTCTTGAATCAGTATCTTATCGCTTCACCAGACTAGCAAATTAAAAATAATTTCCAATTTCTTTCACAAATACCTAGTGGCTAAAGATTATTAATGCATTTGTCGGACTGGCATAAATTCAAAAATTGCTCAGTTAGGGAAGAAGAATATAAAGCATTGATTGTTTACAATCAGATTTTGTAGTCTATATTTCCCTCATGGAGGTGAAAGTTTATCGCATTGTAAAACAGTGGTTATAATTTCACCACAACTATTCATCAAAACTGATATTTTAGAGCTGCAAAACATCGCTTTCTAAGGCTACAAAGTAAGCAAGCTGTTGGCCCTTCCCTTAATACCCTCCTTTAAAAATAATAGCTGGGAGCAAGTTATAGTTTTATCTCACATATGTGAGAGCACTCCAGTAAATCACTTCTGCTCGCAGCAGTCATAGATTATGAGGCTTTTATAATCATGAAATAAGTCCAATAGTCCACTGCTGTTCTCAGAAGACTGCGAATCATTGTGTATTATTCTCTTTGTGTGGATGTATGAGCCTCTTGTTCCTCAGGGGCTAGTGTTACACTTAGCCATGCTGCTGGTATGTACCCTGTATACCAGAAATGTTTCCTACAAGCTGGGAAACATTAGGGTGTTTTGTCAATTTCTGACATATTTTCCTATGAAAGAATCAAGTGCACTTCAGGTGTTTTAACTCCCTAAAATCATTCTTTTTGTTCTCCTTTCTTTTTCCCCAGGTACAAGATAATCTTCTACAGAACAGTGTTTTGAAGTGCTCTGGCACTGCAAGTAGTACCTAAAAGCCATTGGAATGAAGTATATAAAGGAGGTTTATCATAATTCTTTCTTGGAACAATTATGGCAATTAGATACACTGATACTTTTGTATCTTCAAAACCACAATATTTGGAGAGAAATGATTAGAAGGAGTTTCTTACTCGAAATAGATCTAAAACTAAGGTTTTGATGACATTCTTAGCAAAACATTTGTGCTATAAGCAAGATAATGATGACAGATACCAAGGTCAGGGTAATTACTTTCTATATTTGGATTAGTATTACCCTGGGTGTTACATACAAACTATCTACAAACATCAATCTATTGCTGTCCTTCCTCAGGAGCAGACTTTTCACTTTTACATTATGAGCTTTAATGCATGCGCCAAAATAAGAATTTAAAAAAAGTTGTATTTTTTTAAAACCCAGAAGGTTCAGTATAAAAAAATAAAGAAAAACAAAAGAGCAGAGCAAACTTGGCTTTAAAGTTGCAAATATGCAAACTCAGAAATGCAGACCGCAAAAGAGTATTTTATCCACGAGAGTGTTGGGTGGTGGAAACTAGCTAGCATTCAAAAAGGAATTGGTGTGTCAGGTTCTTATTTACATTTCTGATACTCCTGAAATTAATAGATAGCTATTTGCTTTAATCTTTTCATATCAGCCACAAACTGCTTGTATATGTTTTATCATAATAATTTTGATAGGAATTGAATTTCTTTTTCAGTGGCATTCAGTTTCTAATGTTCAAGCCCAAGTTGCTGGATGGTAGCTGTGCTTTGGGCTGATATAAGAGCCTTCCATAAACAGTGCTTCAGAGCTATACATACATCTTGACTGGACTAAATCAACAGAGATAGTAGTGTGCTGATTCAAAGGCACACATAAATGAAAAATGTTTCAAAGCCAAACTAATGTGATCTTCTGAGTTGTGAATTAAATTTAATGTTATCACAAAAGACAAGGTCAGTAAAGTAAGCCTTATTCCTTCAAATTCTTTGTTTAAATGCTATTAAATATCTGGACACAGTAAACTCAGTGCCCCCACCCCCACCAGATCTCCTTCTGAATTATTTGTCTTTGAAATTACTCATTTTTTCCTCCAGCTGTGTTGCAGTGTTCAGCTGAGGCTATAAATAAACAGCTCTTTCAAATGTCATTGGCTAACATCATCCTATGCATTGATCATGGAATAACACTTCCAAGTTTCTATTGCATTGTGAACTGGATGTTCCTGGCCTAAAATGTGTGTAGCTTGTGGTAATTTGGTATGAACACTCTTGATTTCATCAAGTTTTACATCTTCTGCATCATCAGTCATAAATTAAAATTTTCTGCCATTTTCATACAGTAAAGTCATGATAAAATGATCCTTAAGTTACAAAGTGAAGGGAAAAAATACTCTTTATCTCAGTGGTGACAACTTGTCTCTCTCTATTTTTCATCCAAATAAGTAGAATGCTGTAAATCCTGTCCAGAAGACATAGACTGGAAGAATTAATCAAAAGTTTGTTTATGAGCTATTTGGAGCAGATTAAATGTTGTGTTGACAACACAATTTACGAATTATCTATCAGCGTCAATCGAAGCGTAGCATCTGATCCTGATGTCAAGGAGAGCAGATCTGAGCCCCAACCGAAGAGCTTTAGCCAGTAGGCTAATCTCCTGAACAGAACCTCTGAGGATAGTCCTAGAAAAATAGTACTGGCACCCAAGCGTGTGCACTGTCACCCAAACATTTCACCAAGGACGAGGAATGTTCACTGTGCAACTACTGAGCATGAATGTTCAAGTCGGTCAGTTTGCTCAACAGGACAGTTTATCACTACATAAAGAAAAACATATGAATTGAGACCCTCCAGCTTCTTTTGTGTAGTAGTTGGTGCTAGTGAATAGTTCTGACAGATAAACATTTTAGTACACCATTTATGTTCCAGATTTTGCAAGTATTCTCTTGGATATATTAAAGAAAAAAAACCCAAACAACCAAACAACAAGACCACCCAACAGAAAAATGCTCCATAAAATTGAGCCAGCAATGTGCCCTTGTGGCAAAGGTGGCCAACAGCCACCAAATATATGTATAAAAAAAAAAAATTACTGTGATAGTTATCAGACACTGGAACAGGTTGTCCAGACTCTTCATCCCCAAGGACATTTAAAACCTCAACTTTCTTCATAAAAAATGAAACTATAGGCTTTGAAAAGTTTTAAATGCACATCCATCATACCATATTTGCTGCCATATTGTATATGTACACATACATGCATATGTTTCTATAGAAATCCTTAAGATATTTATATATTTTGAGGTACATGGAATTCTTTTTCTGGCAACATACATGACTTATACATACTTTACTCCATCAGATAAGATTAAGACAGGGCTTATTTTTTTTTGCAAAATCAAGGCCTGTGCTTGAAGTGGCTGGTGATGACTTGCTAGTTGATGAATACGAATAAAGGCTAGCTTTGCACTGAGTAACAGTGAGATCCAATGGAAAGAAGCAATAACATTCTTAAGGGTCTTGGTCTATAAAAGCAGCAGCAAAACTATGACTGTGTGATTCTCAGTCAGATGTCATTAACTGCTGAATAACGGGATCCAGGAACTGCCTTTTTGGAAGAAACCCAAGGAAATGCGTCTTTTAAGAAAGGTGGAATCAGACTCTTCAATAAGGACCTGTAGTGATAGGACAAGGGATAATGGTTTTAAACTAAAAGAGGTTAGATTCAGATTAGATATGAGGAACAAATTTTTTAAAATGGGGGTGGAAGTTTGAATTGTGAGAACTATGGACTCTTTATGGAGAGAAGACGGGACTACAGACCGCAAGTCAGCATTAGATTCAACAGATTTCTGTGAGCGTCTGGGTTTACCAAACCCAGCACATTTCTCCCACAGCTTTAAAGATGACAGACTGGATTTTCGTCATCTGAGAGTTTAGTTGACAATAAGTATTGGGTATCTATTAAAGAGTGAGAAAAAAGGTAAAGAACGCCATGAGGATTGGTTTGCTTCATCTTGTAGATATTCCTATACAAACAGCATGAGACTCATTAAAAATACAAGCGCTTGAGAATTTTGCAGTATTCTGCAAATTGATTCATTCAAGAAGTGCTGTATTTCTTATTCATTTGCAGAAGGTGCAGTATTTCTCATTGTTTAAAGTAATTCATTTGCATGGGCTGAATATTTCCATGCTACAAGATGCTTAAACTGTGAAAAATAAACCCTTTTTTCATGTTACTGGCAATGTACTGCAAGCAACAGCATACAAAATAAGCCATGATGCAAAAGATTTCATTAGATTATTAGATTCTTAGAGATTAATGTTAAAAACTCACAGCATCCTTTGTAAGAACAAGAGCTTTTCTTTGCAACAGCTAGTTTTAAAATGGAGTGTTGTTGTCCTTCTTATCATTTAGTACCAGATGAGAGTTATAAGAAAAGCACATCCTCTATCCAAAAGCTGGGAACCCCAGCTTCACAGATAAGAACGGTTGTGTTAGTTCTGACAAAAACTGAAATGTCCTGAAAAATTTTCTAGGAATAATGGGATCTATATAGAAATGCAAAGGACAATTTAAGAGATTTGTACAGCCATTAATCTTATGTTTTAAGCTCATCTTCAAAAATGTGTACCTAATTCAGGCTTGCTGTAACTTACGCTTTCTTTTAGATTTCTGAATAATTGTACATAGATATTCTTTGGCATTAGGAAAAAATTAAATTCAGTGATCAAAAAACCAAAAATAATTGGTTTGAGCTGAAGTTTTCAAGCTGGTATGTTGGCATTTTGGATGTGAAATTGAATGTGTGAAACTTAAAGGCAAACCTTTTTAGTAGCACTGAGTGGAAAAGGGCATCTAGTGTACATTTTAAGACCTATTTTCAGCTTATTTTTGGAAGAGAACAACTTACTCTTCCTTTACTGTAATTTGTAAAGTTTTAGAGAATAATTGCTAAGCACTGCAACTGAAAGTCCTTGACAATATAACTACCTAGACTGGGAATGAATATATCCTTACTGCCACCACCACTTTCCTGTCCTGGTTGAAGAACTCTGAACAATGCCATAAAACATCTTAGCCCCCAGGCCTCTTTGGTCCAGCTTCAGCACTGTGTTTTGGCTCTCTCAAAAGGTCGGGAAGAAACACTGATTATAGCTTAGAAACAAGAAGCCTCTGTAAATACAGATAGTAAATCCTTCACAGATTGTTTCTGAAATGGATCTAATATGGCCCAAGAAAATAAATCACTCCACTTACATACATTTCCTTAATCCTTCTCAGTAATTATTAGTACAAAAATAAATGCAGATAAATGCAGGACAATGTGGTTCCTAGAGATGATTGCTGAAAATGTGTCTACTCTGCATTTATGAAACAACAGTTGTTCTGCACACTACCTACTGCAAGGTGTCCCTGAATTACTCTGAGGGCAATGGTGGAGCAGCCTTTTGTGACCAGTAGTCAATGTGAATTCACCTTTTTTTCTTCAGCCATTAACTTGAGAATCTTGAATAACTCCCATCTGAGGTCTTGTAGAAATCAAAATTTTCCAGGGGAACAAAATATACAATGTGAAAGGGCAAGGCACTATTCAAAAGAAATATTTATCATCTTATTTTAACCTAAAACAAAAATGGAAGCTGAAACATGGCTGTGGTCTTCTCCTGACATCAGTGTGTGGATTGCTTGGTGCAGCTATGAGTAAGGAGAAGATGATGTGCACTAAAAAGTAGGAAACTAACACGTGCATCAGGAAAGTAGAACATTCTCACCCATACACGTCCCCATTAAGGGGATCTGTAGAGGAAGGTTATTGTCTCACTTTACATTTTGGAAAAAAATGAGGCTTAGAGAAAAGGAGCTAGAGAAAGCCCTGAATTATGATTGCCGCTGCAAATAAACCCAACTGGTTTTCTATTATTGTATAAATCAGTAAGTTTCTAGAATTCATGTGTTAGTAGACAGATGCTGTGAATATGTTGTAAAACACAAAACTAGAGGTTAAGTATTTTCAGATAGCTAAGAAACACGTGAATTGCCTAGATTTTAAAAAATCCTTATGTGATTGCTTATTAGGCTTACCACAAAACCTCTATATTGAGAAAAGTGTTCCTTGGGATTTTTAAGGTCCAGTATATCTGAAAGGCAGTAGTAACTCATATTTATATTTCTCAGTATTTTTCTTTAAAAGATTTTTGCTAACAAAAAGAAGCTTTCCTAAAAAAGCTATCACCTGTGTTGTTTGTAGCATGTATTTGGAATACAGCAATAAAAAAATTGTCAAGCTCTGGAATTGCCTTTTCCTTGTCTTTTGAAATTCCATTTGTGTTTAGCCCAAGTATCAACATCCATTTTTTCATCACTACTTCTTTAAGGCAAAATATAGCATTTTGCAAAGGTGCTATTTGACAGTGAATATTTTAAAGGCTTAAACCCAGCCTGTTACCAACATAACAGCAGGTAAAATAATGGGTGTGGTATTTAAAATGCTTAAGAATGAGCAGAATGCACAGGAAATTTTGCTAAGTGACACCATGCACTACAAGTCACTTTCCATGGCAGCTGATTGACTTAATAGCAATATAATGTCTCGCTTGCTTTACATCTGTGGTGCAATGGTTAAGGAGCTGTAGAAAAAACATTGGAGTTGTACCTAATGAGAATTTTTAAAAGTCTTTTAAAGTTAAAAAGCTGTTATTTGTTTATAGAAGTCAAGTCCTAGAAGGGTTTAAGAATGCCAAGTTTATGGTTGCAAAGTGTCCTTGATGCAGACCTTATTCATGTGTTATGATATGTGAAGCTATATGAAGAGAACTGCCTCTCAGCCCTGTGATTGCACAGAGGTGGAGCAGACCCAAGATTGTATGATTTGTCTGGCTGCTTCATTTTGCACCACAGATAACTTATTTTTAAATACAGGCTTTCTGTGGTAATCATAATAACTGGAATTAGGTAGTTGCATTTTTATGCATTTATCAAATATTTGAAGATATTTATCATCTGTCTCACATTTCATAACTTAGGGATGAACTGTAGAGGATAACTGAATTATAAAATCGTTCTTATTTATATTCCTTGTTTCCTCAGCCTTCTTCATTAAAAAAGAAAAAGAAATTAGAAAAAAGAAGGTCCTGCAGAAATGGTTCCTTATTCCTGGGATGTGTTTCAGAAGAGCTCCAGTCAGGGACAAAGGTCCTCCTATGAAGAGCAGCTTGCACGATAGCTGCTTTTCATTGTGCATTTCATAGAGAGGTTATTTCCTCCACAGCACTTCCATAATGGCCTGGCACACTTCAAACGCAATGGCAATATAAATGAGGAAAATAAATCAAAGGCATTTTGGGAAACTAAATTCTTTGGGTATAAATTTTGCCTTTGGATATTACGAACACATGAATCTAAAATGGATGCCAAAAGAAGTGTGGAGTGAGTATCCACAGGAAGTATTCAGCCTTTAAATTACTTATTGCACACAGCAATTAGTTAGGCAACAAACATTTTAGCCATTACTCATAGGGTAAAATAACCTTTAATAAACTCGAAGGAAGTACAGACTATCTGGTGTGATACATAACTTTTTAGGCATGTTCTCCAGAAATAGTCACCGAGTGCACTATAACTCATTACAACTCACTCAAGAGAAAAGCAGGTGCTTTGTACACTTAGGAATTTGTTCAGTCTATCTGTAACATAACTTTGCAGATATATTTAGAGGAAAATAAAGACGATTTATTAATTATTTCAAAATTCAATTCCAATTAAAAAATCTCCTTTCCATTTTAGTAATACCCATCACTAAGGTTTTTCTCTTCTGCCACTAAACCTATTGAGCTTCATGCACAGCAGTTAGAAAACATCTGGTCTTCATGTCAGGATACACATTATGCATTTGGAGACAGGGTATTTTTGTTTCCTGCAGGATATTTAATATTCCTCAGAATAAGGCTGTGTTAGGGTGCTATGTATAACACAGTAAACCCCTGACTTCAGCTGGAAAGAATGGCTTGCCTATGGTCCACTCAAAGCAGAGTAGGTGCTCAAAGCAGAGTAGGTGCTTAAAGTTGTGAGGAAGATTATCTGCCTGTCCAAAGGGCTACTCCAGGGCTGACTCTCCCTGCTGCCCTCTCACACAGCCTAAAGCAGTCAGCCATCCAGTGAAATGCTTCAGCTTCAGAAGCTCTGCATCATTTTTACGTCATTCGTCAAGTGACTGTTTAAGATTAGATCACCATTTCTAATAAAAAGTAATTTTACTCAAGCTATTAACAAGAAGCAGCATATAAGTTACACATCTACATGAAGTGAAGCAAATTACCTACAGCACCTGCAAAAAAATTATTTCCTAATTATTTTTACACAAGAGAAGAATGGGAATGGTTAGGAAGAGACGCTGTTTTGCAAAGGAATCTGAAGTAAATTCATTGCATAATTCAGAATTGTATTAATATTTCTTCCATCTATCTTCTTTGACATCTTGATATCTTTGATAAAGGATGCAAGAGTTGCAAATATGCCAATACAAATCAAATTGATGTTTAGTTCCCTAAGGCACTAACTAGAAGAGTACTAAAAGAGCCCATTTTACTTTTTTTTTCAGCCCTGGGTCTTTCTGTTCCTGCTTGCTTTTTCTGTTTCTTCCTCTTCTGTTTAAAGCCTTAGCTCTGTGTAACCACTGCTAAAGATACAGACAGTGTCCTGAAGGGTTTATATTCTAATTTAAGATAAATTCCAACAAGATTATAACACAGAGTATGAGGGAAGCAAAGGCTAAGGCTGTATAAATACATGTATATTCCTATCTCTCTGCACAGTTTGATGGATACTTTCCCTTCCCCTTTTAAAGAATAAAGGTACACAAGATCAAAATTGAGATATCTTTATTCAGTTTGGGGAATGCAAAAGTAAATCAGCCAGTAGCACAAGAAAAATAATAGACCCATTCACTCTTCACTCTTTTTCTCATTCTTGTGTTTGAAAAGAAAGTTGCAGCCAAATACAATTTTTTCTGCTGTTCAAATTCAGGGTGAGTCAGTGTTCAAGAACTCACAACTCATACACACCAGACTAAATTCCTCTACAGACTATAGGTTCTTACTAACAGAGAGAATAGGTGCTCTTTCTGCTGCATTTGCTCTATTAATTAGAGACATGTTTTCTCTGGGAAAATACCCTCAGCACCATTTTCTGCAGACAGTTTGTGAATCACAAACCTACAACCCAAGGTGTTCAAGTCTCCTACTTAAAAAGGCTCAGATTTCCCATGGTTTTCTGTAAGATAAACTTAAAAAAGTACCTCAGTTACCTCAGTTTTCAGTTATTGAATTGTTAAACTCTATTTCTTTCTACTATGTGTTGTATTATCTGTGGTCCTTGAACAAGATGCTAGTATTTACAAGCACATAGTATGGTTTTGCTTATGAAGGTCAATCATTCTGAGATATTCAATGATTTTACTATGTAGGGGATTTTATTGATTGTACCTTGGGATAATATTTGCATTTTTTGCTTTTTATCTATTTATTCACTGCATTATAGATGCTTTAAAGCCAATTAGAACTAATACCAAAAATGTGAGCAATCTCACTGCTTACTTTCTGTATATAGGTTTTCTTTCACTTTTACAAATAATGATTTATGCAAAGTCACCAAGACAGCTATTGCTTCCATTGTGGAGTTTATTATCTCCAAGATGAGCAGACAAGTCATTAAGCTCCCACAGAAGGATTAGCACACAGAAAGATCACTGCATTGTGATTTTCTGGTTACATGGTTCAATACAATGATGGTTTAAGGAAGGAAAAGCCAATTCTAGCATTGTCATTATAGAACACTGTATGTTGTCAATAGGCAGTTATAAATACTACCTCCTGTAAGAGCTACTTGTCCATAAAGAGATCTTTCTATCACGTACCAGTGGGATCAGTAATACATGAAAATGACTTGAGAAGAAAGGATTTATCTTTCATATTACCTGGGGGTGCTGGTAGATGAGAGGCTGGACACGAGCCAGTAACGTGTGCTCGCAGCTCAGAAAGGCAAACATTCTGGGCGGCACCAAAAGCAGCGTGGGCAGCAGGGCAAGGGAGGGGATTCTGCCCCTCTGCTCTGGTGAGACCCACCTGCAGTGCTGCATTCAATTTCGGGATCCTCAGCGTAAGAAGGATGTGGACTTCAGTGTGGGTTGTGAGGCACTCCAACAGGTTGCCCAGAAAAACTGTGGATGCTCCATTCTTGGGAGCATTCAAGGCCAGGTTGGATGGGGCCCTGAGCAAACAGTTCTAGCAGTAGGTGTTCCTACCCATGGCACGGGATTTGGAAGTAGATCATCTTGAAGGTCCTTTCCAGCCCAAACCATTCTGCAATTTTTGAGTATCTAAAAATATTTTTCCAGTTGTATCTTTTAGTCTTAAAGTCCTGTAATGATGTAAACCTTCTCTTGAATGTTCTTTTCATGCCTGTGTACATTTTCTTTAACAAACTACTTTTCAAATAACCAGCCAAATTAATCTCTTCTTAAGGATCAAATTCTGGGTACTTTGCTCCAGCATTAATTCAAAAGACATCTTACACTTTGCACTGATATGCCCTGTCTGGCATATCATGTGTCAAATTTTTGTATGTATTGCAAACCAGAAATAATATGTTTAGAATTTTACCACTTTATAATGAGAGTAAAAAAGAGGAAATAAAACATCTTCAATCAGGTTTTATGCCTCACTTGGTATAAAAGAATTGAAAACTGCTTTTGTTCTGCAAGACACTTAGGGAAGGTCGCGCATTTGCTTATAGGTTTTCACAACCAGAAAAATCTTTATTATTCAATGAAGAATGATTTTTTTTTCCCAAGTTTTCACTAGGTCCAGCAGTGTCTACTACACCCTAGCAGCCAGGAAATATCCAAGACATCCCAATGAGGCATGAAAATGGCTGGACAATTACAGCCTGTTGCAAGGGATGGGATCAGGGTATCACCATTCTCAACGACATCATTATACCACACTGCCACACTTAAAAAGCTGCAAGTGTTTCCAAGAAAATGAGACAAATACTACTCTTTGTTATGGCTAATATTTTAAAAGATCCATGCTGCTGTTATAGGCCATATAGCCCATGTGGTGTTGTCCTTACAGACCAACATGTTATGTGACGCTTCGGTGACTCTGAAACATGGGATTCACACAGATTCAAGGGAAGGGATAAAATAAATACAGTACACTTATTCCAGAGGTCAAGATAAAATGGGAAGAGAATGCCAGAG
Organism: Rhagologus leucostigma; assembly: GCA_013397725.1. Taxonomy (NCBI): domain Eukaryota; kingdom Metazoa; phylum Chordata; class Aves; order Passeriformes; genus Rhagologus; species Rhagologus leucostigma. The sequence continues at coordinate 3,419,171 of VZTD01003639.1, read as the reverse complement.
ACTGGAAATGGAGTCTCTTTCAAGACATCTTGGGGGCTTGGATTGTGTGGTAGGGGGTGGGTCAGGTCTTGCTCTGGTGAGGTAGTTCTCAGCCTCCCACATCCCCCAGGCCTGAGTTGGAAGGGACCTTCAGGATCATCCAGTTCCAACTTCAATGGCTACAGAAATGCATCCCTACACATCATTTAGGTTCTTGGATAAGAGAAGTCAAGTCCATGTGTTCTAGACCTGTACAAAGAAGTTAGACATGCTGCTGGTTTGTGAAAGAAGTCTTTGATCAGACATTTTTGACCCATGGTAAATTTATTGACTTCCAGAAGAGTATGCCACAGCTAATTTAGTCTGCAGGAAGTAATTTATCAGTTGCCAGCTCACCAGTATCCAGTGGCCTAGAATGATGAAGTTCTAATGAAATATTAAAAATTAACAAAGAAAAGTTTTATTTAATAAAAATTTCCTCTGCAGTAGGTCAAGATGCATGAATTAATAATTTCTAAGGCCCAAGGGGGCTGTTATGATACCTTTGTAATTAACATGGGCTAGAGCATCAAAATTCTTCCGTGTGTTCAGCAACTGTTTTGACTACAGGAGTCCTTTAAAAAAGATAATTTATACTGATTTACAGGCCTACAGACTGGAGAATCTGCTCTATCTTTTAGTAACTTTCTGCAACAGCTAAATGTTTTCACTCCTAAAAGAGTGGTCCAGACTTATTTTTGTCAAAATTCAGCTTGCAACTGCTGGACCATTTTAGGGCCTTTGTCTCCTAGATTAGTGTTGTCTGCTATCAAAAGGTCTGCCTCCTGTAGGTAGTTCCTTAAGTTATGTCTTAAACAACTGAAGAGATGAATTCGAAACAGCCATTTTGAAGTGAATAAATAATAAGGTGATAAACTGAAAGTTTTATGCAAATTTTTGTTCTTGGTATTTTTATGTTGTTAACTGAAAAAGTTAAACGTCATCAAATACAGCTGTACTTGGAATCATCAACATTAACTCCAAAGTAAACCAAACTTTGTTTAACTTCTTCCATTTGTTTTCTTTCCTTCTTCTGTATCAAGCCTGTAACTGTTTTGAAAAAAACATCAAATTTTATATATATGCAATGAATAAGTACTTAACATCTTAAGTTCATTTTTGTATGCTCATTTAAAACTTTTTATATTTTCAATACAATGATGTTTTTATGAGTCATAACTTTAAGACCACATTATTACAAAGAATAAATTTTATAGGAATATAGGCTGCATTAGATCATTCAAGTGTTCAACATTGTGTTTTCCATGAAGAGATACTGATCTTAGAAATGGGGTTCATTATGATGTTGGAAATACTCGGAAGGCTTGAGAAAGGGGATTTTTGTAAAATCTTGTCAGTGGAAAGATAACTAGTATGTGCTAAAAATTAACAGAGGGTTATTTAAGGCCTAATTAATTCTTCTGGGCTTTTAAGATATACTGAGCTTTTTAAGTGTTCACCACTGAATATTCTGCAGCAGTGCTTATAGTGTATAATGAATAACACTCAGCAGTGATAGCACAGCATCATCCTTATTCCTTCAGAGCAAGTTTTTCTCAATTCATTCATCACGTCTTTCAGCTTCTTACAGTTACTCCATAAAATCAGCCACACTCTATATTCGACAAAAAGGTTATCAAAAATAGAAATGCCTTGAATGTTAAATTTGTTTAGTATTACAGGTCTATGAATATGGATTACATGAGTTTATCATATAGAGTAGAGAAATATCCAAAAGGGACCAAGATCTATCAAGTCAAATGGAAGTCCAAAATACCTGTCCCCAAGCTAACAAATTGCTTCAGAAATACAGGTTCTTGTCTGGGTTTTTCACCTCTGGCATTGAAATTGCCTATGTTCTCTAATTAGTGTTTTAATTTTGAGAATGTATTAGGTTTTTAATACATCTGTTTAACAAGAATTCTGAAGTTAGTTTTCAGCAACATCATTAACCTGTTTCAGTTTTTTTATTATGGACAGCTTGACTGTCTGGATGTTGTCTAAATTTCTAAAAGAACTGCAGACTAACAGAATCATGCATTACATCCCTTAGATATTTATATTTGCAAATGGCTTTTAAACCTTTCTCAAATCAAGGGGAATTTGAAAGCTAAATGAGGCAAATTTCCTCTCTTAGGCATAGATGATAAATACAATAAAAATAGTGGAGAAAATTTCTTACTGAAAGCATATACCAATGGTGTTGGTAAACAAAAAATATAAAATAGTGATACACTAGAAGAGCAGGGAGTGAATTAAGATAAAGTGAAAGCATTTAACTGTTCAAAGACCAAGAAACATAAAAATCAAAGTTAATATAGTTTGTCTCACAGCTGTAGAGTAGCCCAGTAGTCACTGAAAAAACTCATTAATTTCCATGCAATTAAATATAATTAATATGACATCACAGGAGTGTGTGTTCCTGAGCGATAATGTCAGCCCCTGGGTGTGACCTACCGTGTGATGTTATCTCAGCATGGCTCAAATTCCATACTCCTCCTGAGCTAATAAAGTCAAGGTTCCTTCAAAAGGCCACTTTGGTAACTTTGGTTATTGACTTTCATTCCCATGGGTCCAGAACATTAGTAACATAACAAGTACAAATATGAAAAAAGAACATATATAACAAACTGATCATAAATTGATTTAGCAGCAGAGGGAGAAGACAGAGCAGTCAAACCATGAACAGCATATATCAGGCACTAGCAGAGCCCTGAAGTAACATCCGGAAATAAAACAAAACAAGAAAGAGGCTTTGAAGCCAGTTAGGAAAACTATGTGATCTATCACAGTCAATCAAAGACTGAAGCAAGTATCACCTGAAAACACTGCTGTTTTGACTATACCTAATTGTACACTAACAAAATTCAAACCCTCGCTGAGAACTTAAGGCTTGGAGATAGCGTGCTGCTGAAAGTGTCCTTCAGTGCCTTCTGTACACAATGTTTATTTATGTTGTACCTTACAGATGCAAAGGAAATACAGAAATGGCTGGAGATTGCCAGGGATGAGCTGGATATTGGTTTGAATACTACAAATAGGGTGAAGGAAAGGGGAGATTGATGCTAGGAATTGATTAGATGACAAAAGGAAGTCCTCTGGGTGTATTTGCTGCAGTACAGCAGGGAATGTGGAAGTTGGCAGAGGAGGCAAGGTATCATGGAAACTATTGCTGTTTCACTGGCAAGATGCAAACCGGTGTTGGTCTCCCTGGAGCAACAAACCTGTCAAGAAACAGTAAGGGGGGGGGTCATTCATGAAGTTCAGTAACATTTATAGTTGACTGACTCTGAGGTGACCATACTAAGACAGAACCTTGGACGGAATACAGTTTGAGCCTCAGACCAAACACTATGGAGGTCAGTAACTGGTTCTGCTATGCAGTGATGAAGCTGTGAAACAATGTTTTGTGAACTATCCCCTGGCAGTCAAGTATTTGGGGATGCAAGGATGAGAGATTACATTACTTCTGATGTCACGGTGAAAATGCTTTAAAATTACCTAAACATGGAATATTTCCCACCAGTAATAAAACTGGCTCAAAACAACATGGTTTTAATGACAGATTGCTTTCTCTAAACACTCATTTCAAAATCTTCTTGTTTTAAGAATGTAAAAGAATCCCCTCTTTCTGTACATCATAATTCAGAAAGACTTCAGATTCCAGATTTAACTTTCAAGCATCTTTAATACTTGTGAATCTTGTTCACTGATATATTTGATTTTAATGACATTCTCCTTCAGAGTTTACATGGTTATGTTTCATGTTCTCATCATTAACATATCTCTGCCTTATTATGTATGGCCCATGTAAAGGATTTCCTCTCTGCCTATAAAACACTCCATTCCAGCAGACTATAAAATAAACCTCTTACAGAGTTTTTTTAACAGGTTTGAAGAAGGTATATAGCTGGGAATCACATCGTGTTAATGTTGGAGGGGCTCAGTGTACCTGGATTTATTATGATGTTAATTACATGAATGGCAGTTCAGTTTTAGACATAGAAATCTCTTTTTACTGTAAATTTAATAAGTAAAATAATTATTTCTTGTTTAAAAATTCAAAATTGCTACCTACAAAAGGAATTTAGATCAACTTTTTACTAACATAGTCTCTGTTTTCCTCTCACTGTGAAGAAATCATCAAATCCCTGTATCTAGAAATATCATTCTCCGAAGATATTCTTTTGGTAACAAATGAGGTGACCAGATGTCCCAGTTTTTCTAGCAGAAATGTAGTGTCTCTATTTTCTTTTTTCCTATATGGGTCATCCCAGGTTTCAAGTCCCTGTCAGACATCAAAGAAATGGCAACTCTGCAAGGAAAATCTGAAAGAAATTTTCCTGAAAGCAGTAGGTTTGGGTTTCCAATATTTATAACAGCTTTTCAGCTTCATAGAAATTAAATCGTCTGGAATAAAAACAACAGCAACCCAAAAATACAAAGGAAAGTTTTAAAAAGCAAATTAGATCTCTGCTACAGCCTCCAATGGATGTCCACTTACACAGTCTACCAAGAGTGTTGTAATGTAATAGCCATTAATTCACAGACCTGTAGCTGGTGTATGGAATTACATAATGCTTCTAATGACTCTGTTACTTACTTAATCCCTGCAGCCTGTGATGGTGAAAAGAAGGTGTTCCCTAGTGACAGCTGGAGTTGAACAAGACTGATCCAGAGCTGCTTTGAAACTCCAGATAAACAAAGGTGAGGATGATTTCTGACAGTCCGAAAATCAAACAGGGGATCGTATTAAAAGGGATAATGAGAAAAGACCAACTTGGCCAGGTCTTGTTTGCATTTCTAATATTTGAAAATTTTTCCTTCCCATTAAAAGGTAAGCTTGTAGTTAAACAACTGTTGTATCTTGCAATGTGTGCTGGTTTTGGCTGGGGTAGAGTTAATTTTGTTCACCGTGGCTGGTATGGGGCTATGTTTTGGATCTATGCTGAACACAGGGATGCCTATGATAGCATAGAGATTTTTTTGTTATTGCTGAGCAGTATTTACAGAGGTAAGAACTTTTCTGCTTTTTATACTGCCCCACTGGAAAAGGAAGCTGGGAGGAGACACAGCCAGGACAGAGACCCCCAACTAATCAAAGGGATATTCCAGACTGTAAGGCCCCAACATTTAAATGTAAGGGGTTTACCGAGGTCCCTATACTCTGGGTTAAATGCACCAAAGAAATACCGACCAGATATTCTCAGGAGGTCAAAATTACTTTACTGGCAAAATATAGAAAATCAAGGAACTTTGGCAAAAGATTTAGTACAACATCCAGTCAACGTAAAGCACTTTTCACGGTATTAATTGGGCTCATTCAACTTAGCAAACATTAAACCCATTTGATGTTAACTTACCCAAAATGTTCCAAGAACAGGAAATTAGAAGGAGAAGAAAGAGAGATGGAGAGAAAGACAGAAAACACATAGAAACACACATATAGCTACCAGCTCCTGGGTTCCAGCATGGACCAGATGCAAACTCCAACAGAGGGTAGGGTCAAGACGTGTGCTCACCTCATCCTCAGCCTTAAATAGCCAATAGCCTCTGTGGGCCCACCCCCTGGGTGGGAATTCTGGTCACTCAGCCATTCAGGAACTGGGTTAGCACTGCCTCTGGTGTGCCAATGATTGACAGCTCCGCTGGGCTGGGATACAAGGTCCAGGGGGACTGAGAGGGCAGTTCACTACCTTGGCAGGGCAAGGCCTGACCTGCCCACCTGCTGCACCCCAGAGGCATCCCAGAATGTATTGAGAAGTCAGCCTTTCCAGTCTCTGGCGCAGACCATGTGACATCACGCTCAATATACAAAGTGAGTGGAAGAAGGAGGAAGGAGGGGACATTTGGAGTGGCAGCCTTTGTCTTCCCAAGTCACCATTACGTGTGGAGGGGCCCTGCTGTCCTGGGCATGGCTGAACACCTGTCTGCCCTTGGAAGTGGTAAATGAATTCCTTGTTTTGCTTTGTTTGCATGAGTGGCTTTTGCTTTCCCTATAAAGTTGTCTTCATCTCAACCCATGAGTTTTTTACCTTTTACCCTTCCAGTTCTCTTCCTGATCCTGCTGGCTGGGGAGTATTATGACCTGCCCCTGAAGGTGGGTTAACTGAGGCTCTTGTTAATAATAGATCCTTTGCGGCAAACTAGAGTGAAATGACACTAAATGACCAGAGTGTGTAAATACGTATATGGAAGGTTTATTTCAGAACAATTTGGTTGCAATGGAAAGGAAGTATGTAGTTGGTTTGGTTATTATCTGTAGAAATATAGCAATAAAAAAACCCATAAAAATAACACTTAAGAAAATGTACAAGGAAAAGAAAGAAAGGATAAGAGTAGAAAGATATCGCCACCCGTGGATCGATCCAGTGATGAGACTTGATTGTTGCAATTTCGGTGTCTGTTGATTGAAATGTTGCCCAGTCTTGATCCACTGAGGTTGGGGAAGCCCACAAAACACAAATTGCAGTGAGTTAATATACGCTCAGGGTCAGTTGGGAAGGCCCAGGTATCTCCCCTGGGGTGTAGTTTTACATTTTCTGATGTAACACTGTGGATCACCTGCAGTCCTCTGGTGGAACGCCCCAGAAATGAGTCTTCAGGGGTCTTTGATAGTTTATGACATCCAACACATGACAGCTGCCTCTCATGTCAGCGTAGTTGAGCCAGTTATACCCCATCAGAAAGGATGAATGACTTTAGGCCAATGTGTGAATGTCTCAATACTTTCCCCGAGGGGAGTTTTACACCGGGACCACTTGTGTAAAGGAAGCCACTGGCATAATAAAAAGCACTATCCCACCTTAAAAGATCATCTTATTGGCCTCTTCCCTTACCTGGCTCAAAACTCAGCTCATTGCTAACAAAGGTCGGTTTGTCGTGGTCAACCTCCAGTGGTGGGTGCACACCCCCTCTGCACTTGGGCTCTTCTTATGCAGATCAGAGGTTTCACCACATCCAGAAACCCTCCTCCTCCCCTTCACTTGGGGGGGTGTGTGTGCGCAAACCTGGCCTCAGCAAAGCACCTGCTGCTTTTGCAAATGGGCAATTGTTTGAATCATTAATCTTTAACATTTCAGTCTCTCACAGGGAGTGAGCCAGCGGCTGCATGGGACTTCTGGCTGGGGTTAAACTACGACATCAATAAAAAGCAACTGCAGCTGACATGTTTACAGGAGAAGTGGTTGATTGGAAGCCAGTAAATGTCACTAGAAGGTGAGTGGGAAGTGGCCTATGTAGTAAAAGTTTGTTGGAAATCTACTTGCAAAACACACCAGGGTTGGGTGACTAATCTATGTCCATGAGGTGATTACTCACTCATTATTTCTTTCCTGGGTATGACCTATATCATCTCCTTTGACATCCATCCTGATTTTTCAAATTTATTTGGGATAAGGGCAGATTATAAACTTTTGGAGGGCAAGGGGGTGGGGAGAATATACTCACATGTGATGGGGAGCATTACTTGCATGGATACACACAGTTTTATTCCAGTTCTATGGTGATTAAAAGAAGAGCTCAAGACAATGTTTGTAAAACATTTACCTCTAGCCTTTTAAACTCTGTTCTTTTAAGGGTTAAATTTATATATTCCAGCCCTTGTCCTCAGACCACAGTGTACTGCTCAAGGAGCACTTCTAGAAGCAGAAGCTGAGTGTCCTATTTCAATTATTAACACAGTTTTAGGAATATTAGGGCTTCCTTTTTATTTTTCTAGTGCTAAATAAAATTTGAATGTAGAGACATTAATTTGACATTAGCACGTTTTTATATCATGACCATAGAAAGCATTTTTACTGAGGCGATGGGTCAAAGCAAAAATCAGTATCTGATTTGTTTGTTTGCTTGTCTCTTCAATGCAGTTCATTCATCTTCTATAAAATAAAATAACTGTTTCATGAAGAAGTAGTATGCTGATAAAAAAGAAATCTTTGAAAGGTAAGATTGATGTATGTTATATCTGAGAGATAAACACTCAAAGAGGATTCAAACACAAGGCTGTCTGACTGCATCTTGACTGCCCACCAGCTGTCACAGATGAAGAATATCAGCTTCTACCACTGAAGAGGAGGTGGCACTTCGCATCCTCTCCCCACTTCCCAAATAACCAGTATAGCCTTATGGCTGAATGTCTCCATAATGCTCTGGGGCTGGGTGAACTGGGAAGAAAGGATAAAATTTACCCCTTTGGTTTTGAGTGTCATTGTTTTCCCTCAGGGATTTGTACAAAATTAATGAGAGAGATCCTTTGTTCCTTCCCATAAGCATTCCTCTATTCCAAAGTAAATACTAGTGGCTGGTACACGCCTTTGCCTCTGTCTGTCAGGGAAGTTGCTTATTTTTAAGGTTTTTGGAATTACAGATTGTAGCCCAATCCAAGGAATCATTTTTACCTAAAAAGATGTTTCAGAAAGTGATAATTTTGACTGAATCTTTCTCTCACATCAGTAACACACTAGAGTGACTTCTCTTGCATAAATGGGTGACTTTAAGCTTTGTCCAGGACCAAGCACCCATTTGTGCTTGCACTTACTTATAATACTAAATGGATCCCTTCTTTAAGCTGTTTCTAGGACAGCACAATGTTTTCAGGAAGAAAAGAGTGCCAGGTTCTTGTTCTACCTCCTGAAAACTAATCAAAGTCTCTTTCTCCGTTGCCACAGCCCCTGGCACTCACAATATGCTTCCACAGTTGGGCAGTTGTCGAGACGAAACCACTGTCTGGTGAGTGAACCATGGCTCGCAATTTACCGAACCGTCTGACAGTTTACGTGCCCTTCTCCATCTGTCTCCACTCACCAGCTGTGCTTGAGCCCTTCAGGCAGGGACAGAAGAAATGGATTCATATAAAGTATCTCTTCAGTGTGACCAATGTAAATAATTATGTTTGGGTTCTCTAGGAGACAGAGAAGGAAGAGAGATGCACTATTAAACTAACCCCCATCAAGAGGGAAAGAGCATGGAAAGAGCAGAGATGATGCTTGTATCCAGCAGAAGTTAGAGAGTCCAAACTCTCTGTCCCTCCTTGGCTTCCACAAAACTGTATCAGGAGCCAAAGGGGTCTGACAACTACAATTCCCTCTTATGGGTTTCTGTCAAGCTCTGTAGAACTGTATTTCGGCATCTTTGGCGCTGACAGACTGACAAACACTAGGACTGTTATTTATTACATCAACTACCAAATGGGTTTGAATGCACATTTCTTTCAGCATGTCTTCCGCCTAACCTCAAATATGGAGCTGCTGCAAAATTCAGTACCTTTAAGATGACTACGGATAGTGAGGAAGGGTAGGATTTGTCACAGATGATCACATTCGTTTTGCAAAAATAAGTTTACTGTACTTGGCATAGCAATAAGAAAGCTAGGCTAGCTGGCCAGTCAGCCCTAAGAAATAGTGAGCAGCATCTGTTTAAGTCTCTGAAGTAACACAATTCATGCATGGCATTAGGTTATGTTGCATCATTTAACACAACATAAACCTCACTTACCTTTTCCTCCCTTTGCCACTTTCTTCCAGTTTATTCTTACTCCAACTGGCTGCAAAAATGCATAACTGTCTTTGCTGCTTTAAAATTCCTGGGTTTTCCCCTCCAGCTTCTACAGCTAATGTAATTTTTTTTGTACACTGCCTTTCTGGGAACCACTGAACTCACATCCAAGAAGTGTTATCTCTCCCTTATGCATCTCATCATAAGACTTCTTTGTGGGGTTTTTTTGACTGAAGTCCTATACAAAACTAAATTGTATTGTTATGGCTGAGACATTTTCATACAGGAAAAGGCAAAAATAATACTTAACTAAATTTAATGAAAGATTGCCATCAGGTGTCTAAATGTCTCACTTGCCTGTTTAGTTGAGTTATGGCAAACAATAGTACCCACAAACTTATCATATGTAACAATTCAACAGTTTTTTTGTTATCTGGACCTGTTTTGTGGAAGCTCTATTGAACTAATTTACAATAATGGGATTGAAAACACCCTAATTCAAATATAAAATAGATAGAAATATTTCTTATTTTTCTTGTTTCAGAATGATTGCTTCATTTAGAAATATTAATAATCTGATAACTGAGTCTCTTCATTATAACATAATGCTCAGTTGCATAGGGAGCTGTTCTTTATTCAGTGGGTTACACTGCAGGGTATCATGGGGAAAGAAGATGTATTAGCCTGTATTCAGAGTTTATATAAAAAAATGAAACTGCAGAATAATAGAATTGCATCTTTTATACTAGTGCTGCTATTGGAAAACAGAAGGGCAAGTTTTAAATGGGAAATTTTAATCAGTATCTGCTAGAAAAGTCATATGTGCATTTACCGACGTGTCTTTCTGCCTGGCCACAGGGTTGGGTTATATCAGCTACGCAGTTCTTAATAACATTCATTCAAAACAGAGGGGCCATTAGAAATTGTTCTTGTCTGTGCAATTTTGTGGCTTCTGTCACATGTTTCTCATACCCCAAATATTTTTCATTTATTTTATAGTAAGACCTGTGCTGCTAAACAACTTTCAGTATTAGAGTATGTATGATGAACAAAGGCAGAGATAAAATGATGAAAGGGATGAACCAAAAAAAGACCAACCACAAATTTACTGGAGTTAAGCACATCCATATAGTACATTTTCAGGGCATAAGGATGGTCTGCACTGAGGAATACTGCATCCAGAGATCTACACAGTAGACTCAAAGCTATACAGGTACTGCAAAGGCGAATGGCAGAAATAGTAGCTGCACATAAGAAACAGCGGCTCACTGCTCTTCCAGAGTTAATTAGCTCTTCTCTTCAAATGAGCTAATTAGCCTGGGCACAGCCCTGCACCGACATAACCATACCAGTCCTGGAGCTGACTCATTATCTGGCTTGATATCCTCTTCATTCATTTATGTGAATACTTGCACAGCTCTGAAGAAAAGTGTGCCCTGGTAGTTAGGTACCAGCTTCTGCACTAATTAGCGTCTGAACATTTTATGAAATGTGGAACAATTTCAAGTGGAAAAAAAATCAATGTCTCAAAGCTTAGTGGTTAGAGCAGTCCCACTAAGAAGAGAGGAAAGCGGATCAAATTCTTGTTTTCAGAAGCAGATGTGGGTAACACCCTTCTAAGTTCATTTTTTCATAGTTATCAAAAATGCTCTCAAAAGATACAGAAGCAGAACATAAAACAAAGGGAGTTGTGGGGGGGGTTGGGGGTTTTCTTCTTGTTCTTTGAAATGCTTGGTTCTTCCACTAAACCAAAATTCAATTACTAGCAGAACCTTAATAGCAAATACAGATTATTGACTGCACTTGAGGCCAACCACAATGAACTACTGCCTGAGGGTTAAAGCCATTCCTGGGATTAGGTAATACTGCCCGAAGCCAATTGTAAAGAGCGCTTTAATACCTTTGAGAAATAGTTTGCTGCAATTTCCCTCAGACCCAGTCAGTGATTAATTAACCTTTTAGAATCTTCTGGGTTAATGGAAAGTTTGCTCTGGAAAGCTCCACAGATTGAAACATGAACCAAGATCATCATCCGCAATACCAGAATATACATGATCTTGGAAGATGAACCACAGTTTTCAATGCTTGTTAGGCTCTTGCTTCAGCCTGAGGGCAGTAATATCCCCTATTTGTAGTCAAATGAGCTTATGTGAAGTTATCTCAAATACTAAGAAAGGTTTTTGCATGTATAAAATAACCACTGTTATATAATTATAACAGATAATTATCTAAAACATGTCAGCTAAAATTCTACACATTTTTAATCAACATGGGTATAAGTGGGTCAGGAAATAGCTTCATGAGAGATACATAAAGTGGCAACAAGAAGTCCAAATGAAGGAGTGATTGTCCACATTTCTACCTGCCTCAAATCTTGTGGATGTGTGGATGTGGCTGTATGCTGTGTCCAAGACGAGGAAAGATGTCTGTGAGCTGTATTTGATCAATTGCATGCCTTCCAAATCCTAGGTTTATCTGGGTAAATAAGATTTTCAGGTAAAACCAAACTCTGAGCATGTACTGGGAAAATAATTGCACTCCTTAATAAAAGCATCTTTAAAAGATTATCAGCTCAACAAGTGTCAAGTAAAACAACACAATCCTACCAGATGCCTACTGACTGTCAGTAGCATGCTTATTGAAGATTTCAGCATTCCTAAGTTCTGAAATGGCTGCAAGTTAAGAGACTGTATTAAATGCAGATCGTTTCCGAATCCCTAACTCCAGCACTGCAGCAAGACATTTAAATGATGACATGATGAGTTACAGTCTGCCAGCTTGGCACAGATTCAAAGTAGCAGCAGCTGAGGTGTGCTTTAAAAATAGGGATTTTTAAAATTGGATTCAAAATCAATTATAATCCCATTACAAACATAATTGTAGTGATACAAATCATGAAATAATATCTTTTACAATAAACTATAAAACTGAGGAAGCTTGCATAATTAATACTATCTATTGCACAGATAGACCCATACCTTTCAATCACATACAACCTACATGTCAAGAGAATGCCTTTGGAAAGTAGAGAGTGGATTTTCAACAGGAGGTCAACATGTATTTCATAGGATTCTGAGTGGGTATCTCTAGGTAGATATGATTTCCCTCCCCTCCGCAAAGTCCCATATTATACATTGCTTTTGGAGATTAAATGCCAGAATATCTATATTGTAAAACAAGGAGACATGCAACGTGATGGTCTGTCAACTCAGTAAAGCAGCTAGTGGCCATCCATCACATTTTTGATCCCTGTATGAGAAAATAATCAGCCAGTTTTCTGCTGGTGCAAAGTCAGTGCATGTCTTAGACAATGAAGTCACGTCCTTTTTTATTGAGAAAGAATGTGATTTAATTGCTTTCTGAGGGAAAAATAAGGGAGCAGGTAAAGAAAAAAGAAAAGCCAACATCTCTTACACCAAATAGCAAGATTATATTTTTTAGTTTATTTCATCATTAATTCCAGTTTTTCTGAGCTGTCAGACTTGCTTGGCCTCTTCTAGTAAAGCCACCCCCATAGTTTCAAGTGCTGGCATTCAGTTCTTACACAGCAAGCTTTAGGCAAAGTTAAGATTATTGTTTATTTTTGTGGTCTTGTAGATCTTTATGCTTGTGTTTGTACTATAGCGAGGAAATTAGTGACTCAACCAATTTCCAAAGAGGTAGAATGAGAAAGACACCTTTAAAAATAACTCTTCAAATTTATAGAAAACTTAGCCTTTCAGTTTCTTCCTCACTAACCTTGTTTTATACAGCGTTTTTTAAAACAGTATTACATTAGTAAAAGCTGCCAGTCACAAAAAAATATCAGTTTTTCTTTTCTTATTATTTTGCGATGATGCTTTAAATACATATTCCTGTAAAGATTAGTCATATAATTTAATTGTCCTTGTATCAGATGAAAAAAACCATGATTCCCCACAGCAGCCTATTGACTCCTTCAACCTTGCCTCTTGAAACCTTACTGAACGCAGAAGCTGATACTGCAGGTTTTATATTTATAATGATTAATTAATTCTGCACTAAGCAATGTTCCTGACTGCAAGAACAAAATCCACTTTAGAAAACATAAATGACAGCTTGCCTAAAATAATTAACACCAGTGCTGATAGAATTGGGATATTCTCCCTCTGCTTTACACTAGCGTATTTGAGAGAATTTAATTACTAATATTTCTGACTAGCAGAAGAATTGCATTAAAAAAGCACTTGATGTGGCAGGATTGAAAGCTCATTCAGAATATGTTACGGAAATATAATGGGGATGGGATAAACCCTGGTTAAAAATGGAGATATAATTAACCTCCAGCTAAACACACTAGACTATTTCTATTTTTTTCAAGGAAAGCAGATCACATTAAAAATAACCTGCGTGGAAGTATCATCTCATTTCTCTGCCAGTCAAACAGCCAGGTAGGGTTTGGCTATGCAGCACAGCAACCTTGGACCCTTCCCCCTCTGTGCAGAATAAGTCAGATAAGGTCTGTCCTGGTAACAGGATGGTTCCACCAGTGAGCAAAGCATGCGTGGCTTCACAGCCTGGGAAGGACCATCCTTCCTCCATAGCTGCAGCAGGAGCTCTCTGCTTGCTTTTCCTTAGGGGTGGAGTTTTGCCTTTAGCATGCTGAATAATGTTAACCTATATGTTATTTTACATGAAGCCTTGAAACAGGACAACTCTTCCCTGGAAAGGGACAGTGGGTGCTTTCTGTGGGTGAAATGGCCTTATCCACCAATTTTTAGCATTGTGAAACTGCTTACAGAATTTATTAACTTCAAGTTGTAAGCTTAAGTGACTGGTTCCTGTGATATAAATAAATGTGGCAGGAACACGTGAGATTGCTGTATTGCCCTTTGAATTTATGGAAAAATTACATAAAATTATGGTAAAAATGCAGACTCTCAGCCAGAGAAGTTAACATGGAGTTATTGTCACACAGTCTTACTCAAAGTTAGGACTTCTGTGGGTAAAAGCATGTGATCGTACCATCATGGCTTCCTCCTTTTTAGTCTTTACCACACTACAACCTCCCTATTCCACATGTTATGGTTTAAAAATCTGAGGATGGGGAATGAAATTCCTGTGAGTCCATCATTATCCTTTTGTGCAAACCCATATGGGTGATTGTTAATCAGGACTGACATACATTTCCACATTACCACATTCACATTAGTACCAAGGGGTACTAGTTGTTCCCTGAGTGGAGCTCAGGAACTTCAACATCATTTAGAGGTACAAGTTTATGAACGTGTAAATACCTACAGCCCACCCAATTCTTTTTTTTTAAGATTTTTTTCTTCCACAGTAGATGAAGGACCTGAGAGCTGAGGAAGTCAGGTATTGTAGTGTGTCCTTCCTGCCGCTGGTAGATTTTTGCCCCAAATGTCATCCTTTCCTCTTTTATTGGTTAGGGCTATCACTGAAATCTCAGCATTAGCAAGGGCCCAATTGAGAAAGGGAGAAAGTCCGTAAAGTGGGCAGCTAGCTGGCCTATTTTCCAACATGTTCCATCTCCTCTAGTGGCTTGTAGGCATATGTTTTGCCTACACACAGCCTTGCTTAAAGGTGCAATTTTTCATTGCCTGTAAACTCATCCCTCTCACTTGTGAGTAGAAAAAGGGAGAACCAGAACGCTTGATTTACTGAAACAAATTCAGGCAGATGTAAATTGTCTTCCTAAGGCAGGACATTCTCTACACCCTGGGTGGGATTCCTCCTAATAAGCAGTAGGGATTGGAAAGGGCATAAGAAAGCAATCTGTAACCTCTCTTTAGCTATTCCTGTTTAATACTAATTATTACTTAATAATGCAAAGCATTTATATTTTCTTGTAAATGTTAAAAGTGCTGTAAAAGCATTAACCGGTTAATTCTCAGGACACCCTTAAAAGGTGGGCATATGTGTATTATCTCCATTCCATACTTCTTTCCATAATAAGGGAACAATTAAAATGAAATTGATCAGCTAACTTTATAGAGACCCTAATTCCTACAAAGGAAATAATAGACCTAAATGAGTATACTTCTGCGTGTTTAAAAGCAGTATTCATCAGATGGATTACAGCTGATTTTTCAATGTAATTAACTTTGTATCCAAAAATCAACTTTATTGGTTCACTTCTAGTATATTAAGCACAATAGGAGGGATGCCCCATTTTCTCTGGCAATAATCAGGTTCCCTTCAGCCTTGTAATTGATTCAAGCAGGAACCATATTATTGTCTAGTAAAACAGAGCATCCCTCCTATTATCCCTTAAGTAGCAGTCAGTCTGGGAAGAAAACAGTTACAATGATATATGAAGTTAAGACAGATGCCAACTAAATAGATATCTGAGTAAGCTAAGAAGAAAGAATTAAATAGTTTGAATAATCAATAAAAGGTACTGCTTCAGCTAACCACTGTGCATCTCATCAGCTAAACTCTCATTATTGTTCATATCCTGACTGCCCCGATAACATTATACCCTGCACAAACATAGCAAGCCAAATGGCCTCACAATCTAATTTGTTAGCTTTCACTTCTATCCCACAGTTTTTGTATTCTCTCTTCTGTATTCTCTCTCCATTTCCCTCTATTTTGAAGTCTCCACATCATTATGCTAGTGCGCTCTACTGCCAAAGGATCAGAGGACTGAAAAGAGCTGATTCCACTGCGCCCTCTGTTACAGAGGCTCAGGTACAGAGTCATGGCAAAACAAATTTGGTCAGTATAATTTTCGTCTTTTTGGGTTTTATTAAATTTTAAGCGCATGATGATGGTGAAAAAAATACTGTAGTTCTGCTGGGAAATAAGCATAAGGAAAACAGTAAATTTCTGCCAGGTGAATGGATCTCTGAAGGAAGATGGGTGTTATGGGTAGCTAACAGAGCTTGGACACAGCAAGAGGAATGAGGGAAATATGTCTCTCCTAGACATGAATCTGATAAGTGGCTCATTTTCAATATCTACAGTGGAGTCTGTGAGAATTTAATCCATAGCAGAGAGTGACTCCTTCAAGAACTTCCAGGACTACTGTAGGCTAGTATTGACAAAGGAAAGCAGGAATCTGACAAGTACTGTTTTAGCCACAATGTAAGGATGCCTGTTTCTTAATAATGGAATGAAATTTTCTGAAATAAAAAGAGGCAGTGCATGTTTGCAGTTTTGGGTTCCTTCCTGATCAGGTTTGGACAACAGACTCAGAGGAGAGATAGGTGACCTGCCTGAGTTGCTCTGGTCAGCAGAGAAATCTGTGCTGCATATTCTGGGGCTGACCTTGTTCTTGAAATTGTCACTTCTTCACACAAGGGAAGTCATAAGCCTAAGTTACATTTCAACATATGTATTGTCTAATTAGACCCCTGTGGCTTACAGGTTAAAAAAATTCCATCTTTCTGGAGAACCTAGAAGCTCAGGTCTTTATTGGTGAGCAGCTCTGTATGGGAAATAGCAAAAACACACCACATCCCAAATGAGATAGTGCTGTCTGCACACGTAGTTCTCTTATGCTGTGTACGCGTGAGAAATAAAGCACATGAACCCTCCCCTCCCAAAGCCTTCAGCCAACTCACACCATTGAACATGAACAGAGGGCATCCCCCTGAAAGCACTCTCTGCTTGCATGACTGGACAGGAGCTGGGGAAAGTAACCCTGTAGCACCAGCCGCTGCCAGACATGAAACTGAGATTCTCCTCCTCACTTCCTGTGTGAAGACAAGCAAATTAGGATAAACCATCTGCAGCATCAGTTGTCCCATTTCATTGTTTTGGAAAGCAGGGGAAAACCCAGGGGTAGACACTGCACTCGGCTGGGAAACACCAGGTCTCTTGCCTCTCTGAGCTGGGGATGTGACTGTCCTAATTTGGATACAGCAGGAGGCCCTCAGTGCCAAAGCCCGTGGCTCAGACCTTGTCAAGCACAAGGTATGCTTATACTTAATGGAACTTCTAGTGGAGAGGAGGGAGAAAACTGCTCCCTTTTCAGCAGATTTGGCAACGTTGCAGTTACTCTGATCTGTCCCTGAGTAGCTTTTATGCCTTTCTTTCTTCTTTGCCCCTTACAATCCCTTCACTGAAAGAAAAATCTATCATCTGTTCATTCTCAAAACAAACTTAAGAGCCATTATTTGTGGGAATCAGATGCTAATGATTCCAGGGCAGTTATTTTACTTTGCCAAATCTTAAGTAAGAGCATGAGATGTAAAGTGGGGAGGAGGAAGGCCTGTTATTTTCTTGCAGCTAGATGTAATGCACTTGACTTTTGTAGCTCCTGTCACTATTTGGCAGAGTTGCACATTTAGGAGGACATTTGATACATTTACAAACTTCCCTTTAACTCTCCCCAAGCCATCAGTTTAGTAGCAAATAATCAAAGGGATGAATTAAAAGACAATTGAATAATGCCAGTCCGGTTCAGTACTGATCTGCAGCTTGCGTAATTCAAATACAACTACTAAATTTGCTTAACTCAATCCCTACTGTCTTCTCCTTTAGACATGGTGTGATAGCTGCAGTCATGCAGCCTTCTCATTTCCCTCACTTATCCATGAGAGCTGGAATATCAAGTCCATTCCATTTGTCAAAAAGCTTTATTTAGGATAATTTGGCCCAAAAAGTTCAGATCAAGCAGATACAGACAGCAGGGGAATTGCAAGTCTAAAGCCAAAAGACTATTCTTGAAGGAACACAAGACATTATTATGGTTAATACAGCTAAAATTTCCTTTTTGCTTTACAATATTAAACATAACAAATGCTCCCCAAGAAGGTTATTGATGAGAGCAGAACATCAAGAACATTATCTCAGTCTTGTACCACAATTTAAGAGTAGAGAATGATACTTTATTTTACCTTTCATCTTCTCTGTGAAACAGAAGGCCAACTTTTTTCCCATTTAATTTCAGAAGAAGGAAGTCCTTTCCACCCTTTATCTGAGATGATTCTTAAAACCTTGATTATAATTCTAATCAACTCCCTTTCATACTAGTTTTAAGGCATTATCTTACTGATTCTACCAAATCCTTTCATGGATTCTGGTTTTGAAAGGTTTGAGGTGGTGGTGTTACTCCTAGTAAAGCTGGATGTAAAATAAAGAAAAAATATAAATAACCCCTCAATGTTTTGATTTTATTATTAAAAAGTTACATTTTATACGTTTCTTTCTTTGGTTCTGCACTAATTTTTCCAAATTCGTGATGAATGTTAATTCAAGCATGGAGACGTTATTATTCCCAAATACAAGTGAACAGGTACTTGGTTAACAAAGTGACGGTAAACCCTTTTCATTGGAGTGCATCATTTTCCTAGACAGGTCTGTGAAGAGTCTAACTCTGTGTAAAGTGTTACAAGGAGCGTAAGAACTGTGTTGTTTCTTCATTTCATCTGTACGAAAGGTTCAGCCAAGAAATCGGACCAGAAAGGCAGTCAGTATCAATGAGACACCTTCTTTCCAAAAAACTGATAGTTTTCTTTGTCAATGAGATTTAGTCAGGCATTTATTGAATATCATTATCTGCATCTCCCAAAGCATTTTGGTGGAGAAATACAGAAAGCTTTCCGGTACTTTGTTTCCCACATTTTCTGAACACCACTTTAATTTTCAATGTCTAAATGATTTAGGAGCTGGTTTTTTTTAGTGTTCAAAAGTGAATGTTGCCTGTTACCATGTTTACAGCTTACTACAGCAGCATTTAGAAGACAAGCTAATCATTTCAGGTATTCAGATAGTGTTTATGTCTGAAGGACATGGGGATGCCTGATCAGGTGGGATCATCTACTGAATATGACTGAAAGATTGCATGTGATTTCTTTTTTTCTTTTTCCTGCCAGACTTAGGATTTTCTTCTGGAAGTAAGTTACCATGATTCTTTTTTAATTTTTGTTTTAATGTGTATTTTTGGGCTTCAGTGAATACCAAATAGGATGCTACTTTATCCCTAAGTAACAATAAATCAAAACACCTTTTCCCCAGATAGTTCATCTTTCCTATTTTTAATTGTGACTTCATCAGTGACTGTCCTCTTACCCACAGTGGAAGCAATTAACCTGCTTTATGAATAAAGTCATTGAACTAGCAACTGAGAGAAGTGGGCATCCAAGTAGTTCAAACAAAGCTACAAGGTTCTGTCCTGGAAGCAAAGGAAGTGACCTGGAATCTAAGCTTAGCCTACTGCAAGTAAAAACCTAAGGCAAAAAAGTTGTGAGGTAGAAGAAAAGAGACTGAGTTTATTTGGTACAATGTGATGTGAAGCTTCAAGGATCAAGGAAACTGCTTGTAGTTTCTCTCCTTTCCGTTCTTGGAGAACAGATGAGATGTGCATGGGGCTAAATAAAACAGACTATTCAAAGAATATATTTGAGTTTTAGCGCTGATTTCTTAGCTCAGCAAAAGTAAACCAGAAAACCACAAATCCGTAAGACCTTGGAAATGGGTAAAAGGGAGCAAAATTATTGTAACCTGTAATACTGTCTTCCCTCTTTTCACTGATGCAGCCAGAACCTAGCAAGCTTCAGACTCCATTTTACTGAAAGCCTCAATAGAGATGCAGAATCGCAAAAATGTATGGAATGCGGACTAAAATACAGTAAAGCAACACCATTGTAGTTTGCTTGCCTTTGGTACATAATGATCTTAATATGAAAGACTGAAGTTTTGTGAGATTTGACAGAATAAATAGATTTTTATCAGAGGATACCTCTCCTCTCCTTTCCTCTGAACCTCACAATTAATGGCGAAGGCAGTTAAATGTAGAGGAGCTCATTAATCTGTCTGTGTCTGGAGTGTCTTACACAGATACCATGCTAATCAATGCCTGTGAGGTAGTTAGCATTGTGCTTATGTAAGCAGCACTATACAGGCACAAAATCTACTGTTCTTTACTTGCACAGTGTTCAAACTAATATTTATTTAATTTTGTTTAATAGTGTCAGTAGGCAGTCAGAAACTGTTAGCCTTTTTCTGTAGGAGTTGAGTGAATTGAAATCATAGAACAACACAATTAGTTGAAGATAGTTTTGTTTCTGGAGATTCCTCATGCTGAATGGAGTCTAAATGCTGAAGAACATTTATGCAGAAAAAAAATACCGCACTTTACCCCTATTTCTCTGGTGCTGTGAGAAACCTATGTGAAGGAGACAAACTCTGTTGCCCTTAATGTTAATGTTTTCTACCCTTCCAGTGTATAAGGCAGGAAATTGTCAGTGCATTTTTCATGGCAGCAAATAAATGCTGTACGTCTTTAATTAGCAATGTCTATCAGTGTTGAGGCTAATGCAGACATAAATAAAAGTTACAAATGCTACACATTCAGTATAAAGCAGAGCATAGATGTAAAGATTAATAAACTAAAGGAAATCAAAAACTTTCTGTTGAGTGCCATAAACAGCTGCACTGAGAACAGCTACTCTTTCACTGAGGCATTAAGCTCAAAGCATTACAAACATGACAAAAAATGAAAGATTTTTATACAGAACTAAATATTGTTCAGTGATAAAAAAAGCTTTCTTCATTCTTGGTTAAACAGAAGAGAAGCACCCTAACAGTAGTAAAGGTCCTTATCAGCAGGGAACAATAAACAACTGAGGGAGGGAAGCAATCTTTTTCATCTCAGAGGACTACTGCAGTTGTTATATTATGCTTACTGCTGATTATCTATATGCAAGACTCTACAGTATCTTTCAGAATTATTGAGCATTTTAGGAATCCATTATACCTTTTGGAGAAGTGACTCAGTCTGGAGATTCCTAGTGAGTTTAATGAAGGCAGTAGCTTCCATCTCAGTACAGTCTGCATGCTGTAAACATTTGAATGATGTGATGTAGTTGTGAGTTTTTTACAAATATTTGACAGCAGCAGTTATATAATTCTCCAATATGATTTTGATACAAAAAATCAATAACATAAACAAGTTGAATTTCATATTTGGGGAAGTGAAGGATTGAGAAGCTCTCTGTCTGCTGCAGGCTGTTTACAGGGCTCCCATTGCCACAGACCCAGGCACAGGGACCCCACTTTGTGCCTCAGATTAGGTTCTGTCCCATTGCCTTTGAAGTTCAGTGGCACAAGCTGCACTGATTGTATCACATCAGGGTGAAGCAACAGCTCCTGAGAGATTGAAAAGCAAGGCTTCCTGCTGCAAACAGAGCTGGGCCTCTCTGTGTCAGAGCCCTTGGCAAATTTCTGAACATAATCATATGAGTTCATCTTACATGTGGCTGCCATTTCTTCCACTACCCAACCCAGAAAAGTGCTTTTAAGGCATCGTGTGCTGCTTTGAGTTGCTTGCAAAACTCTGCAGTTCAGCTGAAGCATAGAAGTCCAGCTGTTTATACCTCTCTCTAAGAAATCTTTTATATTAATTTTACCATATTCACTCTTAGCCCAAGGCTTGATGTTCTTAAAAGTTTAAATATAAAGTCCATTGATCAGGCGGGAGATCAGAAATGGTGAGAATAATGGATTTATTGTGCTGCATGCAGATTTTTGGACACAGCTTTGCCATATATATTCCAAGAGGAAAGGCATGTGACATTTATAAATGTAATCTCTCCAAACAGACAGATCTAGACTAAATGTGCTATGATGATTATTAAGATAAATAATCAGAATTATTATAAAATGGAGAGTTGGTTTGAGTATGTGCAGGATGAATTTTCTGTCAAATTAATGTAGAAGTAACCATCTAAGGAGACAAAGCAAATACTTTAACTGCATAGTGCATGGCGTTTTGCCTGTTGTTTAGCCCTAGAGTCGTATATCAGACTGATTAGTGAATTTTAAATGCAGGAATCAGATACTGCTATAGCTTGTGAGAAATAATTCCCTAACTAAAGAAAGAGAGGCATTCAGGGAGCCAAAGCTATCAGTCATAAACAGGCAGCCAAACTTTGGCACTTCCCCAGTACTAATACAAGCACTTCTGTTTCAACTACATGGAGTTCTCTTTGCTCTGGACTTATATATGCATACTTCTCAGGAGAAGATAAATTCATGTGTAATGTATCACTGGTTTTCAATTTCATTGTGATGAACCCACAGGGTGAATTACATAGTCCATCCTGTGTTTTACAGAAAAGCTAAATTACAGCGTGCCCTCTATGTGGTCCAGGGGATATTGATTAAACTGCTTCAGAGTTTGAAGAAGAAAAAAATAATGTACTGATTTTCCTCATCTACATCTTTTCTTCTCATCTTCCCATTTTGTGGCAATAATTAGTTTGCAGAAGTCAACAAGACTTATTTTCTTGCTTGAAATACCACACTTGTAATTTTATAAGAGACTTCAGGAGATCTGAGAGTGTATTCTTCACATGGAAGCTTAACAGAATGTCTTTGGGAACTCTTGTTCCTCATTCTTTTCTTAGCTTGAATAGCGGACAGCATCTTAATGCCTGTTTGCTTGCAACTTGTAAGCACACAGATACG
The DNA here is from genome assembly GCA_013397725.1 of Rhagologus leucostigma. Taxonomy (NCBI): domain Eukaryota; kingdom Metazoa; phylum Chordata; class Aves; order Passeriformes; genus Rhagologus; species Rhagologus leucostigma. Next base: position 3,396,263 of record VZTD01003639.1, on the reverse strand, counting down.
TGAAAAAGAAAGCCCACAGAGACACTCCAGTATTACAGGGTAAGCTGAAGTGAGAAATACTTAACACCATTCCAGAGATTCACTGGCAAAAAGATGCAAATGAAAATTATTACAATGGGTATAAAATTATTATAAAACTGTCACATTTCTAATATTTCATATCACTTCTGACCATAAGCTCTACAGCTATAAAAGCAATATCTTTTGCTCTTCCATGTGCACAGATGATGGTTTGCATTCTTCAGGGCTTATCATGTTAAAATGCCTTTAATTATGTCCCAGACAACTGTTCAGAGTGTACTCTTAAACCTCCTCAAGGTCAAAACCTTACTTCTTGCTGATCCTCAGATCACAATCCTATGACTTCTGTTTCACTCACATAATATCTCTACTGTTCTTGGGAATCACTGTACAGTCCCATGGGCCACACCAGCATATGACTTCATCAACTGCCCCTAAAGGTTCAGATGCTGATGTGCTGAGGATCCTTTGCTAATCCTTAAAGGTCAGATAGATTGAAAATTTATGTATGTTCTTATTGCATATTTGAAAAAGGTAGTAATATTGTTAAGGTACCCTCTCTCTTCCTCCCTGCTTTCCCCTGCACCTGGAGACATGAATATCAAACAAGTGGTAAACAGAAGAAGCATCTTACAAACTTGTGTTTCTGATGACATATTGTAATGAAAATGGGAAAGAAGTCATTGGTTCCGATCACACCCATAACTAGACACCTGTGCTTGGTTTGTGTTGAATTTAAAGAATTGCTCGCTATGTGGCACACACTAATAGACTCGACTCCCAAACCATTCATTTAAACTCAAAAAAACTCAAGAATCTTCTTCATGGATCACTGCACTTGTTAACAAGTATCAAATAGGATAAATTGTATCTGTCTACTAGCTCTGCTATATTTAAATCTTTCAGTGTTTCTATTATTAGAACACCCCTTTCTAAGGGAATGATAGCATCCACCAGTTAAAAGAAAAGTGATATAAACTGATATTTTCCCTTTTAGTACATATGCCCCTTATGACATATTCTGACCAGTTTATATGCTGGAAACTTCAAGGAAGAAGACTTCTATAATCTGAAGCAATTCCAAACTTCCCAATCTTCATAACCTCTCTTGCAGTGTCCTCAGATAGACACAGAGGCCCACTGTGAATAAATTACTGCAAGTATGCTTCAGTTCATTAATTGAATCCATAATAAAATGAACTTCTTAAAAAGTGCAAGCTACTATACACAGTAAGATAAACAAATATATTGACTCTGTTAAATGTAAAATTAAGGGCTATCTTTAAAACCAAACTGAATGTACGTCTCTATTTCATTTACGTAACTATGAGTCAGAAAAGGAACAGTCCCTTTGAAATGAATAAAAATTAGCATAACAATGAAATAAAATGCAGTCACTGGAAAAAAATGACCTTAACTTTCATTGAAGACAATAGCTAAGTATAAAAACCTTTTCAGCCCCAATAAACTTTCCAGTGTGGATATCGTATTCAAACAAACAACAAGTCATGTCTTATCAAATCCATCTTATACAGGCTTTATACAATTATTCAAAAAGAAAATTACTATTTTATTCTTCTGGTCACTTAAAGGACAGGTTTCCTTATCAGAAATTTAAACAGGGCTGTAATTCTTAGTTAGATACTGGGAGGAAATAATAACATATAATCTTGTACTCTTTAGAAAATGGAATTTTAAAATTTCCTTTCTTGGTAATAGAGTTACAGACTTACTTCTCTGTCCATTCTACTAAAAATTGAATGCAATGTCAGTTTAAGTGTTACCTTCAGAAGCTAGATCTAGTCCAAAAAGAAAAATACAAGCAGTGTGCAAGATGCAGTATCAATAAGAAAACACAATGAGTCACAATGGATAGGATAATAAATAATTGCTTAACTTATTTATCAATGACTTGGATGAAGGTCCAGATGCCTCCTCAGCAAGTTCATGGATGACACAAAACTAGGAGGAGCTTTGGACTGATTCCCCTGAGTGCCTTGCAGCCCTTCAGAAGGACTTCGACAGATTCAAGAGATGGGCAGAAAGGAACCATCTGCAATTCAACAAAGGCAAGTGCAGGGTCCTGCATCCATGGAAGAGTAACCTCATGCAGCAGCATGAGGGGCTGACCTCATGGCTGGGGGCTGACCTGCTGGAAAGCCCAGCTCTGTGGAAAAAGACCTGGGGCTCCTGCTGGACAACAAGCTGTCCATGAGCCAGCGGTGCCCTTGTGGCCAAGAGGGCCAGTGGTATCCTGGGGTGCATTAGGGAGAGCATTGCCAGCAGGTTGAGGGAGGTGATCCTGCACCTCTGCTCAGCCCTGGTGAGGTACATCTGGAGTGCTGTGTCCAGTTCTGGGCTCCTCAGTGCAAGAGAGACATGGAGCTCCTGGAACAGGTCCAGTGGAGGGCCACGCCCATGGTTAAGGAACAGGAACATCTCTGTTATGAAGACAGGCTGAGGGACCTGGGCCTGTTCAGGATAGAGACGAGATGACTGAGAGGGGACCTCACTGATGTCTATAAGAAGGGAGGGTGTCAGGAGGATGGAGCCAGGCTCTGCTCAGTGGTACCAAACAATAAGACAAGAAGCAACGGGCAGAAACTGATGCACAGGAAGTTCCACCTGAACATGAGGAAGAATTTCTGTACTGTGCAGGTGACCAAACACTGGAACAGGTTGCCTGGAGAGGCTGTGGAGTCTCCCACACTGGAGATACTCAAGAACTACCTGGACACAATCCTGTGCCATGTGCTCTAGCATGACTGTGCTTGAGCAGGTAGGTTGGACCAGATAACCAACCTATTGCAGTCCCTTCCAAAATGACCTATTCTGGGATTCTGTGATTACTGAATTGGTGCATATATGGATGGATGGACACACATACCAGCTAGATATACTTGCAAACTCCTTCCGAGTTGACTATGACTTACTTTTGTATTTTTGTATATATATTCTTTTGAAACCTTCATGGTCAGGAGTGAGTGAATCACTGGTCCCCGTCTATTAAACAGTTCTAGCGATAAATCTACAAAATGGATGAGTAAGATCTTTTAAAACTCTGATTATATAGGGTTTTTTCATTCATATTTTTGTGCTGTCAAGTTGAAAGGGATGGATTTTTACATAGAAATTATGCAGCTGATTACTTGAAAGTCAGTAGTCTATTTTTACAGGAATTCCCCCTTCTCTTCCTGACCAACAGTAATATTAAATAATTAGATTTTAAATGTCCTTTGTGATATATTTTTCTAGATGATAGGGTGCCCTTTAAAACCAAACATTATTTATAGCACAAAAAGCACAAAGATTCCTGACCAGAACTATATTATTAGAGGAGACTGAAAGAAGCTAGTCCATCAAAGTGTAGGATATTAAACAGCTTTGTTTGTCTAGAAAGTGCATAATCAGCCCTTCAAAGTTTTGTTGTGTTACCTGTAATTAATACTAATTAAGGCTGAGGCTCTCAAATATGAAATGGTTGAGAAAATCTGCAGGGTTTGGTTTCCAATTTGTCAACTTTTATTTGAAAACAGCAGGTTAAATTCTGATCTGAGGAACGTTTAGCCTCAAACTATCACACAGATTGTTTTGTATCTATGTAATTGCCAAAGACTGCTTTGGTCAAAACTCCTTAACACTTTTTATTGCTAATTTTGGCAATAAACCTGTTAATTAGTTAATTGTAAAGCATTAGTGAATCAAGTAAAAGGAATCCATCTGTTTATAAAATAAGATTTCTTCTGGGCATAACATTTACAAACCACAGTGGTAGACACCGTACCATCTATTTATCGATAAAGTCTCTCACTCCTTTTAGAGCTAAAATGTGACTTTGAAGGAGATTTGTAATATATCATGCACAGTTAATACCATCACAATCTTAATATCATCAGGGGGACTTGAGAGAGCAGTGAAGAGCTATAGTCCCTCTCTGCTTTATGTCACTGATGTGAACCTGGCGTATACTGATAGCAGCCATAGACGTGGCCATATGAAAGGCGCTCAGTTCTCAGAGCAAACTCACAGTATCTGCAGTTGGAGAAGAATTTTAAGAATACAGCACATCTACCATTGTCATAAGGATTATTTTCATGGGCAGACTTCGAAGCCAAATGAAGTACCAGGTTTGAGGGAATTTTACCATTGACTTGAATGGGAGCAGGATCACAGATTTTTTCAGGTGAATGCGTAAGCAGTCTAGGAATCTTATGCTGCCGCTGCTTATCTCTTCCATGGCCAATTAAATAGGCTTCTTTTCTCAGAACTGTCAATGTGGCAGCTTTCATGAGCACTAAATTAATCCTTTAAAGGAAAAATATTTTTTAAAAAAATGTAATATCTTTTCTGATTTAAAGATAGTGTAAAAAAAGACCTCTTTTCAATACAGAAAACAAATCTCTTGTATATTCATGTGGATTACAGAGTAGTTTTCGTACCAAAATATTACATTTCTTTTATCAGAGCAAAGTAAAGATGATACAATATTCTTGTCTAAGATTAAAATATATAAGAATGGAATATTGATAGCAACATATAATATCAAGTAAAGGAGGATTGGATAATGTACTGTGGGAGCTGATAACAATTTTATGGCTTCTAGCAGAGAAGTAAAATCACGTAAAAAGATACAGACTGGTGGAAATAGGAAATGCATCTATAAGGGGATCACAGGAGTAAACAGAGAATAGTTTGGATAACAGCAGACAAGCATTTAAGGGATAATTCTAACTGAATTATGCATTGTAGCTAGGTACAGTAGACTGATGCTTCTAAATGTTAAAAAGAGAGCTGAAGCATCTCAGCCTGGAGTGGTAGCCTCCATTGCCCCCGGTCTTTCCCCAAGAGTTTTAAAATCTGTGTAAAATGGATTGCTAACAGCTGTTTTATTGGTGGCCATTGGGGTCCGCTTATTCCACTTTGGATGCAAGGAAGGTACAAATGAGTCCTTAAAAAGATGAGTAAATAGACCAAGTTAATAGGGGGAAATCATGTGAGACCCACTCCAAAAGCTGTGGAGAAAACGACTACACATTTCTCATGGAGAGAGAAAATGTTGCCTTAGTGTGTGACTCATCTAAACCTCATCATCTAAAATCAGACACTTAATCAACGCTATTCAGCTAGACACCCTCTAAGGTTAAAGGAGAGATCTGAGGACACTTTTAAAGCATGATTTAGACCTTCCGTCTTTCATTTCTGTCTTGGGATGGATACAGTCTTCAGGCTGCTGTTAATGTTGAGGGAGAAACCAAGCAGCACATCAGTGGAGGAACCCGAGACCACGTTTAAGAAATGACTGACGTGATTTGAAATTAAGAGGCAGGTGCTGCTACCCATGCAGTTCAGGCTCCTCACAGGCAGCTCACCCATGCTGGCTGCAGCTCTGCCCCAGAGAGTGGCTGGAGTGGATTAGATGATACAGCCCGGGAGCCACCTCCATCTGCCTTGCCTCCAATGTGAAGCTGGCCATACCACTGACTGAAGAGCTTAATAATAATTTAAGTACATACAATTGGGAGGCCTGCCTGCTTTCCAGATACCTAACATCTGCAGCAGCATTTGTAGCCTGGAGCAAGAAGTCTGACTTACCCTGCACAGCACCCACAAAGAGAGGGGGATCTGCAAGAGGGGATGTCGTTTGGAGATAGATGCCACTGATAGACCCAAGCAGGAAGTCAGAGAGCTCAAAGCGTGCCTCCACCTGTGGTTCCTCAGATCTTATTGTAGGAATTAGGACACTCCAGGTGTATGAGGAACGTACTTTCTGTCGCAGTTTGGGAATGGTATTTTCCAATTTAGCACTTCTGTTAAAACCCTGCTGCTGCTCACTCCCCCTTCCCCTCCAATTTAAAGCACAGAAGGCAAAGATCACAGGTTGAGATAAGAACGATTTACTGGAAACAGCAATGGGATAAGAAAATGAACAGTGACAGCAACAATATTAGTAACAAGAGGTATAAGACAAAGAAACAATTTACATGGAAAGCCTGTGACGATACCAAGTCAGCTGTTCCTTGCCACATTTTCTCCCAACCGGAAAAAACGCCCTTCTCCTCAGAAGTGAGAGTTTGTTCCGCCCACCCAGTCCCCAGCAATCATGTGAGGTGGTATAGAATAACACCTCGGTCCTGGCCATGCCCCCTCAGCACCTCCCTCTCCTGGATAATGCCACAAATTAACCCTATCTTGGCTTAAACCACTTCTCACTTCCCTGGTAAGAAGCAAGATTGGTGGTACGTTACTGCATGAAGGAGGTGGGCGTGATGGAAACACCCAGCAGCACACCAAGCTGTGCACAGTTCTGAAGCAGGAACTGCAGCTAGGAGATCTTGAATCCACAAGATACAGCAAGACCAGGCTGCATAAAACAAATCCACAGACTAAGGGATGAACACCTTCCTGAAGGAAATTTCTTTACAAGCATTCAATCACTGAGACTGCTTGTCAGGTATCACCAGTCTTTGTCTGAACTTGGACATGAGACCCATTGCCATGAGGTATCTGATGAGGAGCAAAATGAATTATTTGTGAGAAGGGGTAAGGAACAACTCACAGCACTGATCTTAAGCTGGAAAAATGTCCTTTTCACAGTGTCAAAATTTTAAATGGGGAAATATTAATTTGACCTTAAACCACTGATGTGCTTTTGAAACAGTCTGCAGAAGGCTGTAGTCAACCAGTGAGGCCGCAACTGCTACAGGTGACTTGGGAAGTCGGGGCACAGAAAGATCTAGAGAAAATATGGGTGGCAAGATGGAGCTGAGAGGCTCATTTATAAATTCCAGCTCTGGGAATGCATGGTCAGAATATGTTTCACTGACATTTGAATTTAGCTTTGGCTTCTCTTGTCTTCTTGAGCAATATTTCCCAGCCCAGGTTTTGTAAGAAGGGGGTACAGCATGCTGCTTTATTGCAGCTGCCTGGAATGAAAACTGCTGTGTAAAAACAAAAGAAACACCTCATCGAAAACACACACAAAAAGTCACACTACATGATAGACTTCTTTCAGAGTGGAAAACCAAACCATTCTGTATCCATCAGGAATACAAAAATCCAAGGAACTTTAGAAGTCACCTTAGGCACCCTAATTTGGAAGAACAGCAAGTACCAAATATTCTCCAAACAACAAATTGTTGTTTGTAGGCTTGAAATGTAAATGTTTTACTGTCTACTTTTTCTGCAAATCCTGTTACACTATTTCATTATTATATAACTTCCTATGAAAGTTGGTGATTGAGGATCTTAATTGTCAATATAAGCATCATTTAGTACATTTATTTTAAAATACATTGGCTATTCTTTTTTAAGAAGTTAGTGATATTTTATGACAGGTTGGGAAGCTACCATCCTTGACAAGACTAATTTAATAACTATCATAAAATTGGTGACAGAGTAAAAAGAATGGAATTACAGGAGGAAATCCACCAGTGAGAGTTTTAGCCTATTCAGAACTGTACTAATATAATAGACTGAACAAATCAGGTCTATAAATTTCTGTCAATGTAGATTACCCATACAAGGTCTCATGCATCAGCCAAACTTAAACAGGGTCCTTGTACAGACCCTGTGAACAGGAGTAAATTTCACCCTCAACAGTTGAAAAACTACCTTTCATTCTGATTCCATCAGAAAATTAATTTGCTTCATTCTCCAGCAAAACTGAAATTGGCTGTCTCATCAACACAGTTTTTTGAATAACATGGTTTATACTACATTCACAAATAATCTGCTTTCAGGCTAAGTAGACGATTTTTACTGTTTTCTTCGTAAAATCTGGTTAATAAAAATATTGACATGTACAGTGCATTAACTGATGTTAGTGGGAGTTACATAATGGAATAAGACCTTGACAATAACTTTTTTGAGAGACATGAAGGCATTCTAGTACAGAAGAAAATGAAGAAAAATGTCATGAAAATTACTGAAACCAAGAAAGCAGAGCTTTACTAAAAGGCTAAGGAACAGTAAAGGGAGAATGAATGAACATGGAAAATGCCGCATTCTGGAGCTTTTTTGAGTAGAAGCTGAAACAAAATTGCTAATACAAAGATATTTAGGCTACAGAGAAATGGCACCAGATCACCCAAGAGAAAAAAACAAGAAAAGCAAAGGAGAGAGGCAGTAGAGCATTTAGTTTGAAAAGTACTGTTGAAGAGTACTGAGTACTATATCCTTAGAAAGCCTTCTAGTGATGGGGCTCAGAGTCCCATTCCTTGGCTAAAATAACTTCTCATGTGGGGCCCGCATACTTCAGACTCCTGGAGGAGTGTTGATTTCACTCAATATGCATATCGCATCCTCCTAATTATCCATCTCTTTGTATTAATGATGAAATAATACAATCTTCTATTTTCTCTAATTAAGTTTATTATGGAGACATTTTTATGTGCCTATTTTTGAAAAATGAAATTTCATTAAAAGTCAGTGTATCAGATCTTATTAATTCTATTACATTACAACATGAAACATTTCATCAGGAAAAAAAAGACTGAATCAAAACCAACCCCAGACTTTGATAATACAGATAAAAAAAATTCCAATGCATTCACTCTTCAATCTCACTTTAAACACTGCAAAACTTTCCTCATACGAAGTTTTAAAATCAATAGAGAATGACTTACCACATCCTCCTACAGAAATATATTTTGTCTACTTTACTGAGGATTTTTTCCCCTGAAAACACTATGAAATGCCAGTGCATCTCACTAGGCCATTTTTTCTTCTTCTTGTAATTAGGGAAAACTAGATAAATAAATTGATATCAATTACCTTTGGGAAAACCAGGTTGGACTAAGAGACTTTTTAATAATTGGAATGGCAGTGCACTTTGCATGCTGTCAGTACTCAGTGACAATTGCTACAAGACAATTGATACACAGTGACGTTTTCTTTGTCATTGCTGGACAGTAGGGACTTTAGTGCCAATGATTTTCTGCCATCATCTGAAAGTGATAGGGGCCTATGAATGACTGTAGCAAGATAAAGGATCCCTTGATATCCCGTGGAGGAATTGCAATGTTTTGCTGCTCTCCTGACATGTTTCACGGCTGTGACTCCAGGGCACACACAGCTGAATGGTTTTGCTGAGGTTTGGAGTCTTCTTGCTCCCGTGAAGCTGCTGCTCAGGATTGCTGGTGCACCGCTTGCACTAAGGACAGACCACGTGGGGTGGCAGCAGCAGAAACACAGGGCTGCTGACACACAGTGTAGGATTCCTATTTCACTGCTCTAAAAAAGAGAGCTCTAACCCATTGAACAGTTGTAGGAGAATATACTGGCTGTGTCAGGAGACTGAAAATTTCACTTTTAAAGCACACGGTAGAAGGACTTTTAGCACATACCTAACTGACTAATTGCTTGTTTTGGTTCTCTGTAATCCACAAATATATGTCATATAATTTAATCTGTTTTCCTTGTACAGTAGTGTGTCACTCTAGAAGGAAGCACAGGCACAGAAATTATATATATAAATAACAACTTTCAGACTTATTTTTTGTGTTGGAGTGACTGAGATACTGTTCTAAAGCTTTAGGGAGAATAAAGGACTGTTTCTGGTGAAACTTGATCCTGCCTACCCATTAACTTGGTATTGTTAATTACTGCAGCTAGGTTTCATAGACCACATTTTTATTCCGAAGGCAATGTAGTTTGTCCAAAGTCCATCCCCAGTGCTCCTCTCTCTTGTAGGCATCTCTGTGTTGTGGGCAGACGGATTGTCTGGCATTAACAGAAATTTGTTAAGAAGCATTTCATCCACCATTTCTCCTAAATTTAGAGAGATGAGAGCAGGGAACATTGCTCTTTTTTCAGTATAGCAGCAAAATGAGTGTACTGGAGACAGTCCAGTGAAGATAATGAAAGGACTGGAGCATCTCTCCTATGAAGAGTGGCTGAAAAAGCTGGACTGTTCTACCTGGAGAAGGCTTGAGGTGTGGGATCTTATCAATGTGTGTAAATACCTGAAGAAAGAGTGCAAAGGCAACAAAACCAAGCTGTTTGCACTGGTAAAGGGCAAAAGAGAGTGGACAAAAACTCAAACACAAGAAATTCCATTTAAACATAAGAAAAAGCTTTTTCTGTGATGGTGACTGAGCACTGGCACAGTTTGCCCAGGGAGTTCATGGACTTTTCATGTTTGGCAACCGTCAAAAGCCATCTGGGCATAGTCCTAGGGCACTGACCCTAGATGTCCCTTCTTGAGGGAGGGTTGGACCAGGTGACCTCCAGAGATCCCTTCCAACATTTTCCCTGAGCTGCCCTTTGGAGAAAATTAATCCATTTTGGCACCTCCACTCCCACCTTTCCAAAGTGCACGGCAATAAAGAACAATATGAGTAAAAGTCTAGCAGCATGCCCAAAAGAAATGCAAATCTGGATAATAAGTGATTTTCACTTATAAATAAATGAAAATGAAAAGGTAGCAATGTTTGTAAGAAAGGAACCCCAATAGACAAGCATGAAATATTTCCCTTGCCCTGCCAGCTCCAATGAAGATGCTGTGTCAATGGCAGCAGTCACATGCACAAAACCGGACCAAACAACACGTTCTTGTGCACAGTCCTTCTTGGAAAAGACGCATGTGGATATTTCTGTCTGCTTGCTGTGAAAAAATCAGCTCAGCAAATAATTCAACAAGTTAAAATAAAGAAATATGGCCGAAACAATGCAGATCCAGGCTAGACCAGGAGAATAATTAAGCCTATTACATACCTGAGTGTGCCGGTTCTTCTGGGCTTTCATTATTCTTGCACAAAAGTATCCTCACAGGCTATCTAGAGTCTGTAAATATTTGTTTCTGTGGGAGGCAATATCAAAACACTTTTAAAGCTGTTTGCCACTAGGCCCTTCTAGATAACCAATGCGAGACAAACAGAATCATCACGAGGAGGAAGAAGTACAAGTGGAGTGCCAAGCTTGGTGCAACATGCGATGAGCCTGCAGTTACATAGCCTAAACTGAAGGCACACCTTAAGGCAACTCTATCACTTTCTTGAAGTTTTCTCCAAGCCATTGTTTTGCTCTAGTTTTGATCCAGAGTGCCTTCCACAGGGGAAATGGTGACTGTGAAACTGGTCTTAAAATACAGCCTAGAGATGGGCAAGGACATGCCTCTTCCTCTGCTCCTAAGAACCCAGGAGGTGTAGACCCCTTCAGCTCTGTCTTCTCTTCCAAGCTTTACCTTTTCAAATGAAACTGAATGCTGAAGCAAGGACTGTACTGCATTTTGTATGCCCTAAACATGAGGATTCAAGGACCCAACGCACTTGGGACATACAGAAGTTCCTTCAGTAACAGGGCACAGTATAAGAAAAGTGCCAAGTCCCTCACCCTCTGGTTCAAGGTCTGACTACATCTTTTTGCTTTCTTCATTACTTCTTTCTCCTTACTGTTTTAAAACGTAATAAATCCCAGAAACACTCCCAGGGAAATTCACCACTCTTAACACAGTGCCACTGTAATGATCTAGAGTGCTCAAGACATCTCTATGGAGCTGGAAAAAATTAAAGAGGATCTTTGACAAACTTGTGCCTTTCTAGAGTGACATTTGGGGGCCTTATGGATACCCTGTAGCATTTAAAATGCCATTGAGCATCTATTCGTACACCTGAACAGCTGCCTTCCTCTGCCCCTTCTAGTTACAGGGATAGAATATACAGATACAGAAAAAATTCTACTTATGTTCCTTGATATTATCCGTATTCACACCATCCAAATAATGCTATGATAAGAGATATTACTCATTTAATTATTCCACATTTAGGGACTTCCCAGATGCTTTAGAAATTCTAGTTAAATTGTTAGTCTGGCTCTTTGAACTCAAGCTACAATGAGTGTCTCACATATGATCCAAGTTGGAGTTTATTTTTTTTGCTAGGAAAGAATGCTATTAAAAAAGATTTCAACATTTACAACCAAAAGATCTGGGATAAAAGGCCTGCTGTCTTAAAGGCTGATAAAAATACAGAGATTACAAACTGCACTTTCAGTACAGTTGTCTCTGTTTGTCTGTTTGAGAAGTGGCTTTTTTACACTATAGGGAAGCTAAACATTTCACCTGTTTCATAATATCAGTAATGGAAGAATTGCTCTTCCATTATAACCCCATTTTATATTTCAAGCACAAAGCAGAACCTCTGTTTCATTATTGCTTAATGCCAGAACAAATGTTATCCTTTTCCTTTTGGGGAATTATAAACTGTGTCTTTATTTACTTTCATGGCACAATTTTCACACATTTGACAGATCATTGCTCATATTCTTCATTGTCATGATACTAGTGAAATGTAGCATAAGCTCTGAATTTTCAACTGCTGTCCAATCAATAAAAAGATCACACCATCTGAATAATGCTATGATATGTGACATTATCTATTCAACTGTTCTATTTCTTGGGACTTGTGAATACTGTCACATTGAAAATGAACACCATTTATGCTGACAGATTTTTCACCATTCAACACTTTTAATGAATGTATTTCAAAATGAGGTACCAGATTAAATAAATTTCAGGTCATATCAAAGCAGAGATATTATCATTATTTGTAGCAGCAAAGTTCCAAGTAAATTACAGTGAACTTACATATGCAATGCATTCAGCAAGAATAGGGTTTTCAAAAAAACGGCATAAATCTTGTTGGATGTCAACTTGCCACAGCAGTGATATGTAGACCTTATTCTCCATATTTTCATGACAAGAACAAAAGTGTGCTTTGGCATAGTTTTCTAATGCATCAAATTAGTATCCAACCCAGAATTTACTGCTAACACAAAAATTTACCAAGGAAGCTCTGTAACAGACTCCTATATCTTTCATTGCTTAAAGAGGGCTATTATCATACATTCTTGCCATAAAAATCCTCTATCTAGAAACTTCTCCTGTGGCCATGTTATTTTAATGTGTGCATTGGATCTAACAGTCTTTTCCCCTCTGTGAGGTATCCTTTCTAACAGAATCACACCATTTCTGGAAGAATGGCTAAGGGATAGGTTCTCATTGGAATTACCAAGTTCTTATCCTACACAGTACATAATATGCTTATGGTGCAACACGAATTACTTACACAGAATAAACCAGTACTGCTAACCAGGGCCTTCACAGCATGAAACTGTAGCAAACTTTTTGTGTGAAAAAATTTAAAAATGGATCCATGTTTTGCCGAGTGTGATGTCTTGGTGCATGAAGACTTTCAGTGTCTTCAGACAAGACCACCTTTGTCTTTCAGTAAAGACGGTCCTGAGAGGGTTAAATGAAATTTATGAACAATAAGGTGAAGATTGACAGTAGGAAAGACTGTGTGAGAATGACTTATCAGAATTTGTGTGATTTACAAGCGTTTAAGTGATCTATTGCATTGTAAAAAAAGAAATTGCAATAAACCTCATTCTCAGACCTGATTATCTCACTATTTCCATAGTGCAAGCAAGTCAATTCACATTCCATTAGAATAATAAGAATTGTATGTCGTAAAAATACACTTACAAGAAAACTGGAAATCTAAATAGAGCTCCTACCACAGACCCATTTGTTTCTGGTGTAGTAGTAAAACCCCCGTGTTTTCAGTTCTGTCTGACACTAGCTCCTAGCTCCTATTTTCCTAGCAGTAGTATTCAGCAGAGATCTTCCTCGTGTCTGACTCTTTATATGCTCTCTATATACAATCGAACTTGGGAGATGTTCATTCTTTAGAACAGGATTCTTCCAGTTGTCAAGGCAAAATCTGGAGGAAACAGCTTCTCAGCAGAGGAAACCATGCTGTTCAAACACTGTTGGACAGAAAATATAAGCAAGATTATCCTGCAGGAAAGGTCTGACTACTGTTTCCTTTGTAAAAGAGGTAAGAGTGTCCTCTGTCTCTGTCACCTTCCTTCTGTCATTTCGCAGTCAGTCAGTTAAGAATCCTCTCCTTCTTTGGATAGGTGTCATTCTTTCTGAAGCTGAAAGAACCCACATAGCCATGGGGTGATCAATGCATTTAGTGGAGCAACTAACACAGAGAAGATCACCTCTTAGTTACTAGAAAAAAAGTAGTAAATGTCTGCAAAGATTAGGGCTGTATACATATCAAAATTTATCAAAATTTCAGTGATTGGAAAGCCAATCATACACCTAACTGCTGGACCATCTCTCCTAACAGAGCAATGAGTTTAGAAAGCTCTTCAGAAATTAATCTTTAAGTCTAGCCCGAGGAAGTGTTTTTATATCCTTAGTTTTAATGAAGAGCAAGCAGAAATAAATGTTTAGTGTTATAACTAATGTCCTCTCTCTCCAATTTTTTGCACTTGTAAAACAGTCAGTTGGTACTTAGATATGAAGTGAAGGCCATAGAGAAATTGATTTTGATTACACATATAAGTAGGTAGACATTTTCCCACTATACAAATAGATAAAATAAGATGCAGTTGTTAACTGAATATCCTCACTGACATAATAAATTAGGAATTAACTTATCAATTCCTCCAGAGGCACTGCTTAAGTAAAATATATTTAAAAATAAGTAGTGTGCATTTTGTAAACTCTTCAGGAACCCAGTGTCTCTAACTGTGTTTTAAGACTTCAAGTATGATGTACCAATTATCCAGCATTTGGCAATATCCATTTGTAAACTTGTAGCATTCATCAACATCAGATTTTCTAAGCTGATTTATATGACAGGTTAAGAAGAAACAGATTGTGTATACCTAGAGCAGTTTTACATGAATGGAAAGATTTTTATATTTCTTCCTTTTCAGCCAAAAATCATCTTACAACACAAATAAGTCAAGTTAAAGATGCCATAGCGTGAAGCATTTTTTTTAAAAAATAAACTAATTTTTCAAGCAGACTTAGTACCACGTTCTCGTAAAGTCACAACCCTGAAGAGAAAAAGAAATTAAAACATTTTAAGGCTACTTTTGCTTTTCATACTTCAGCAGAATGTGTTTACACCAGTCACACAGTTAATTGTCTGAATATACCTAAAAATGCCATGCAAAGTGGTTACCTTGAACCTTGAAATTTTTATTCAAATATTAAAAATAAAGTACTGGTTTTACTCTCTTTTTAATGGTTTTCTCTAAGGTTTATTGTACTTCAGACTCTGTATTAAAAGCCATGAAGAGCAATTATATCCTATACTATGGTGATCACTGCTGAATATGATACTCCAGGTGAAGTATATAACTAGTAATCAGGCACTATTAGTTCAATTTAGTTTGATTTATCATCTGTTTTTCCAGGAATTAAATACAGTGTTCTCTTTGACATGTGTACTGCAGTTAGAAATTCAACAGCATGTTAGAAGAGATTGGTATGATAATGCCTTATTGGTCACTACATTGCAGCTTTCTTTAAAGCATTAACTGTGAATAAACTATTTGCCTACTTATATATATATATATATAAATATTAATAACTGTAGCTGAAACTTTTGACCTTGACAAACTGTGATCACTAGTACTTGAGCTATCTTGAATCACTTCATTTGCGATATTCTCATTAGATAGTCAAATTAGCTCTAAAATATACCTTCTAATTGCCTCTAAAAAAAGTCCTGGTCTTCTGATGAGTTGAGACACTGTTTTGACACATGTACTTGAATTTTTTTTGTAGGAAAGTTTTTTCAGCTGAAAAATCCTTTTTCATAATGGAAATTTTCAATTAAAATGTGGTTTCATTTTGCTTTCCCAACAGTGAAAAATGTAAAATTCCATTTTAATTTATCTAATCTCATTTTTAAATTTCATTTTCTTTATCTTAATCTCCCTTTGCTTTTCATGCTTCACTTTGTACTATGATCTAGTCAAAAGATGTAAAGCAGTAAGAAGCTAGGCAGCAGTTCCCTCATATTACACTTATTCTAGAATAGCTAGTATATAATTACTTACAACCTGCAATAATTTTTTTCTGTAAGTGTATGTGTTGAAGAATGAGGTTGGTGAGGAGATGTGAATCAAATGGCAAGAGAAAGAGGGAGCACATGGAAGTCAGGACAGTGTTGTCAGTTAGTACTGTGGTCTTTATGACCATACTCATTGTTACTGTAGTGGTAGGAGTCAAGTCCTCCTAGTGTTATATCCAAGATGTATAAAAAAGGGGACTTAGAAAGATCTGAAGTTCCAGCCAGACTTCAAGTATGCCACTTGACTGCTGCCTAAGCTACAGGCATGAATTTCCTAAGTGCCACAAATTTTGATAGCCGCTGAAGTTCTTCATACATTGATAGCTGTATTTTGTTGCACATAACAGTGTGCACCAGCTCTCTCTGGTACCGCTCCGATGCTTAAGGCCTGTCGCTGTTGTACCGGGGACGGCGAGAAAACAACCTAGATCTCATCCAGGAAGAAATGCAATTATTTATTAATTTACAGACTTGTTTATATATCTTAGTTCGCTTGAATGGCATAAGGTTTTTGGTCCTTCACCATCCACCTCCCAGAGTGATTGGCTGAATTCTGCAACACCCATTTCAAAATATTTCTCCAGTCAGTAACACAACAATATGGCATAACATCTTGCACCTGCAAGATAAAGGAATTGGTTTACAAAAACCTCTAATTGTTTTCGGCCAGCATCTGTGTGAAAGCAAGGACTTTCACACGGACGCTGGCAGAAAGCTGGAAAATCTCTCAGTGACCAAGCCTTCAGCATCCACAAAGGCCAACAAGAATCTATGGTTAGATCATCTCTCAGCAAATTTATTTGAGAGCCTCAGTGCAGCAAAGGGACCAACATACCAAAAGTAGCAAATTCCACTGGCTTTCAAAGCAGAAGCTGACATGGTATGCCTGCCATATCCATAGGTTAATGATTACAATCCTCCACCCATGATAATCCATCTGAAAAATAATTAGCATGGGGGAGGAAGGACTATTCTTAGCCACATCAGAGGTTACGATAATCCTAGTCAACGAAGTATGTGGCTGATAGGCCAAGTGAGCGGTGGGGACAAGGCACTGAGGACAGAGCGCTTTCTTAGGCCGGCCCAGCTGCTGACAAAAGAAATGTGGCAGTGACCAATCCTCTCCATTTGTGATCTGGTTCCAGTTCAGCAAAACTCTTAAATACACATCCAAGTGCCACTAAGGAAGCAGATGTCTGTATGCACTTCATGAAGAGTCAACACCATACATCAACTCTGATTCTTTCCCATTAACCTAAGCAACTGCCTAAGGGCTACAGCCAAAATTATATAGTTGGAAAATATACCTCTTTTCTTCCCAAATACAGCCAGGACTCAGGAACTACAGAACTAAATAAGGTTAACTAGTTAGGTTTACTGAATCACTCATTTTCGTAGAATAGAATCATAGAATCATTAGGGTTGGAAAAGGCCTCTAAGGTCACCAAGCCCAACCATTAACCAAAACAGCAGAGTTTCAGTGGCCTGGTTAGAAGTAAAAACTTTTGTTGTTCCATCCACCCCACTTCCTTAATGGTATGGTTGTTAATATATAACCCTGTGAGATGGGTGATGTATTTAAATTCTTTCAAGCTGAAGAAGGACATGAATCCAGGTGCAGCAATCCAGCAATCTTCACAGATTGCTCCTCTAACGGGACCTATTAAATAACAAGAATTATTTAATTCTTGATTATTTAAACTTTTAAACAACTACATAAGTATTCTGGAAAGATTAGCAACCTGTGACTACCTCGTGGGACACAAGCATCTCTATAAAATGCTACACAGGACATCTCACATCAGGACATTTTTTAGCTTGCTACTGGAAGATGTCTGCTATGCTTGTTGGCTTTTCTGTGTCCTGTTCTGAGGTCTCTAAATCTGCCTTAGGCAGGACCTTGAACTTGGGGATGAAAGAGCACAAGTCCTGTCTCAGAGCTAGCCTTTGAGACATAGCAAACAGCGGCTATTTCCTGAATTGGGGTCTACAGAGGAAAACTCACAACAGCTTTAGGAGAAATTTTAGGTCTTGCCACTTTAATCACAAATTGAGAATTAACTAATCACTTTAAAGTTAAACAACTTCTAAAATTACTTTCTATAAACAGATGCACTATTAAAGCTGTTTTGTTTTTAGAGTGATTTTGGAGATGTTAATTTGCATGATCAATTAGTAGAGAGCATGAGGAATACATGTGGCTATATGCTAACATTTTAAATTTTTATTTGAACAGAACAGAAACATACCCTCTTTAATACTCAGATGACCTTCCAGATTTCCATGTACAGTATCTATGGATTTTTAAGCATAATTAACAACTTCCATTTCAGTATTTAAGAGCTTCAAGTTCTGTTTCTTTGACAGTCAAAAGCTAATCAATCTTGTTCTCAAATGCTAATACAAGCAATTAAAAATAACATTAATTGAAATACTGCAGGGGCTGTTAGTTTTTTTCTTAACCTCATGGCAACACTAATTTACAGTACTAATTAGTGAATTGCCCTTTGTATTATAAATCTTTAGAAGGGAGAACTGGCCTTTAAAGCCCAACAGAGAGATGCAGATGGTCACTGTACTTTCAGTAAGCTTTCATGCTAACTATCAGGATATTCATTTCACCACATAAGCTAAACATGATGGATTACATTGTTTACAATGAAGAATATTAATTTCTGCAAAGAAAAATGCTTTGCCCATTTGTCCTGTTGTAAAACATGCAAATATCCTTTATAGAATAGAGTATATTCTGTCCAGTTTTCCTAATTAGAAGAAAGAGGGTAACTGCCTCATATGAAACACAGGAGAGAAAGGTAAATGGGCAATATGTTATAAAGTGGAGCAAGACAACCTAGGAAATACGGATAAAAATATATAACATACTGTTTGTAAACAAACATAATTTAAAACTTTTTGCTGAGCAATTAAAAATGCAAAAGAACAAAAAAGTAAAATTAAAATTTTTAAAGAAACAGTTACAAAATTATTACTATTTACCTTAATGAATTTTTTCCAGAAGATCCAGTTTAATTCGTTGTCATGGCCAGTTTTATTCTCTAAACCAAGGCAGTTAGAATAGTTTCTTTGCCAGAAAATTACCAAAGGCTCAGGTTGTTCCTTGATTTAGGAACAAGGTTGGGAGTTTTTAGCAATCACACTATAATCTACACAAATAAGAATACTGCTTTTCCTTGAAAGTACCATTATAGCATCATTCTAACATATAAACATGAAATTACACTTAGGTCCTTCTATAGCCATGCAGGCTGATTTTTCATGTTATTTTCATGTGTTACTGTTGTGGGCTTTGGAAATATGATAAGAACTTTTCGCTTTTTAGTAACAGCTGTATGGAAATATATTGTACTGCATTTTCCGCAGAAGACATCATCTGTGCCATGCAGAATACCTGCTATCATACTCTGTATATTCACTGGGCTACAGCAATGGGCGAGTAAGAAAAGGTATTATTTGAAAGGGTAACATGAGAGGTGAGGTGAAGACAGATAACTACAGAAAGTCATAAGTCAAGTCAGTCCCTGAGAGTTTATGTATGCTATATAGGGGTTGCTATTGAAACTCCAACCTTCCAGAAATGCAAATATTCCTCTTAGACCAATGGTAACCATGGGAGGTCCTAATCGCCACCAGGAGAATAATTGGTATGTTTAACTTCCTGCCAATAATGTCGTCCCTCACAAGGAGAAGGCATACAAATAGATACCCATTTAAAACATAACACACTTAGGGCTCTGAATCTGAAATTACCAATAAAGCAGGCAGCCTTAGAAAAAGAGTATGAAAGTAGATTTTAGACCTTTACTGGGATGTCACTGTTTAAGCAGTGAGAAAATAGGATTGTAAAGACAGATAAGGTAATGGTTAGTTACTAGTAAATGTTGAATTAAGTAACCTTTATTTTAATTGATTCTATCCTGTTCCTGAAGATAAGTATTTCTTAGGATCCTCTCCTGTCAGCTTTGTTCCAGACAAACCTGTATGTAAATAGCCACAGTGGAAATCTGATGCTGGCTGCAAGTTTATGATCTGGTTCTTTGGCTGAAGCTGAAGTACTCAAAAATAATGTAGTGGAGCTTCTCTGAAGTGCAGGATGATGATGGCCTTAAGGGATCAGCATACCTGCACATTTGTAATACTGGGTACATCCACATTAAAAAGGATTGTGCTGTTAGCACAGCAGATTCCTATATGCAGAGGCAACACGATTCCCAGCATGGGCTACATGGGCCACTGCAGGTCTCCCAGTGCTGAAAGTGCCAAGAGAGCCAAACTTCAACAAACATAAGATCATAGAATGGGTTGGGTTGAAGGGGATGTCTCCTGCTGGATCAGGTTGCTCAAAGCCCCCTCCAGCCTGGCCTTGAGCACTTCCAGGGATGGAGCATCCACAGTTTTGTAGTCTAACCTCTCTCCCAGAACCATTCTAAAATAATTGTTGCCTTGCAACCTCAAGCTGTAGGTGGGAAAATCAACTCTGGATAAATTGTATGAAAGATCAGGAAGCTAACATTAGGACGTAGGCTGGCCAAATACTGAAATACCATTGCAGCTCGTATCTCAGTTGATTCCTAGATCCTGAGAAACTGAACTGCATAGAGGTGACATGTGCCAGCTACTGAAAAAGAAAGACCAATTTTAAGATTAACCATCAGTGTCAGATCTGAATGTAAAGCACTTATTTTTCATCTACTTCCTTCTCCATCTGTAAAATGTGAGATTATATTTAGCATCCTGGGTCTTAGAAAATCACATTAAAGAAGAAGCATGAAAGATTTTCCTCAAAGTAAAAGCAAAATATTATTGCTTTTTCCTCTTTTCTTCCCTCTCAAATGCCAAAATGAGACAGTCTTGATTCAAGGACAACATCTTGATGTAACACTGCAAGAGGTAAAGTACACATGTCTTTTATAAGAATAGAAAAGTACAAAGCCAACAACCTTACTTGTTTTTATATTAAGTCTTCCTGTCTTTTGTGAACAGCTGCAGATTGCAAGCATTGTGTATAAAGCTAAAACAACTTGTTTTTAATCTAAGCATCAGAGCTATGTGATTTTTTTTCCCCTTAGCAAGTTACAGACTTTACACATGACTTTTTCTTATTGCAGATCCTTTCATTAAAAAAAAAGTTAAACTTTTCCTCTCCATTGTCAGAAGCAGGTTAGTTAGTGCAATGAGCCTCTTACAATAAGAGAGTGATAAAGCAAGGGATCACTAACAGAAAATTTAAATCTATGTTATATTTAGGATGAGAGGAAATGGCCTCAATTGGTCCAGGGGAGGTTTAGGTTGGATATTAGGAAAAATATCTTCACTGAAAGGGTTGCCTAACACTGGGACTGGCTGCCCAGGGAAATGGTTGAGTCCACCATCCCTGGGGATATTGAAAAGGAGTGTAAATGTGGCACTAACGAGCATGGTTCTGTGGTGGACTTGGGAGTTACAAATTGATAGTTGGACTCAATGGTCTTCGTGGTCTTTTCCAACTAATATGATTCTGTGATTCCATGATCTTACAGGAATGGAATGTCAACTTTCTACGTTGCTTTTGTCTGAAAACTTTTTACCTACTCCAGCTCAGGCTGTGCCCTTCTAAGTCGAGGTTAATTTGGACTGGACCTGAGGTAGGCTGATGCTCCATGAAATTAAATACTCCTGAGATACTCATCTAAGAGAGCTTTCCTTTGTTTCTTCCTTCTTCTTTGAAGAAAGTGAGGAGCCAGGGCAGTGACTTGCTGCTGGTGCTACAAGGCTCCACATCAGTACCACTCTGGCATTTCAAAGAGTTGGGGTTTTGTTCCAATTTTCTGCTGCTCTTTCTCATAGAATTTTTCTGGGAATGGGGGAGCATTTAATCAAAGTTACCAGAGGGATCACATAAAACATACCATAAGTTGGACAGCACCCCAAGAAATGGTTAAAATTAAAGTACAACACATAATTTCAATGTGAAATGTGTACGGGTTCACATTCTTGTATTTCAGTTTTAAATGAATCAATGCTCCAAAATGCAACACTTACTCCTAATAGCCTGTCTTTCTATGTAAATCAGGAGATTAGTCTTTCCCTGCTGCTCATAAAGAATTGGCAGTAAGGTTGGCAGACCCAAATACAATACTGCTTCAGTCATGGAGGTTGTTCAACTCCCCTTCTCTACACTTACACAAGTTCTGGTGTAGTGTGGGTTGGAGGACCATAGTAGGACATTAAGCTTCTGTAGTGGGTTGACCCTGGCTGGATGCCAGGCACCCACCAAAGCCGCTCTATCACTCTCCTCTGCAGCTGGACAGGGGAGAGAAAATATAATGAAGGAGTCGTGGGTTGAGATAAGGACAGGGAGAGATCACTCACCAATTACCACTACGGGTAAAACAGACTCAACTTCAGGATATTAATTGAATTTATTACTAACAAAGTCAGAGCATGATAATGCGAAGTAAAATAAATCTTAAAAACTCCTTCCTCTCATTCCTCCCTCCTTCCCAAGCTCTACCTCCTCCCCACAACAGGGCAGAGAGATTTGGACTGGAGATTACAGTCAGTTCACCACACCTTGTTCTTGCTGCTGCTCAGGGAGAGAAGTCCCCTGCTCCAGGGTGGGGTCCCTCCTATGGGAGACAGTTCTCTGCAAACTACTTCAACATGACTCCATCTCACAGGCAACAGTTCTCCACAAACTGCTGCAGTGTGGGTCACTCTTCCATGGGGTACAATCCTTCAGGCACAGACTGCTCCAGAGTCCCCCACAGCTCACAAATCCTACCAGGAAATCTTCTCCGGTGTGGGCTCTTCTCCCCACGGGTCTGCGGGTTCTGGCCAGGAGCCTGCTCCAGCATGGGTTTCCCAGGGGTTCACAGCCCTCTCTCAGGCATTCAGCTGCTCTGGCATGGGCCTTCTCCACACATCTGCATCCCCGTGGTCCTCCATGGGCTGCAGAGGCACAGCTGCTTCACCGTGGTCTGCACCACAGGATGCAGGGGAATCCCAGCTCTAGTGCCTAGAGCACCTCGTGCCCGTCCTACACTGACCTTGCTGTTTGGAGAGTTGTTCCTCTCATGTATTCTCAACCCACTCTTCTCTGGCTGCAATTATATCTGTACAATAACATTTTCCCTTCTTAAATGTGTTGCCACAGAGGCATTACTATCATTCCTGATGGGCTCAGCCTTGCCCAGCAGCAGGTCCATCCTGGAGCTGGCTGGCATTGGCTCTGTGGGACACGGGGGAAACCTCTGGTACCTTTGCACCCTTATAGTCACCCCTATAGCCTCCCCACTACCAAAACTTGGCCATGCAAACCCAACACAGCTTCTCTCCCTTTTCTTCAGCTTTATCTATTAAAACCAATCTGTGCATCCTTCTACCTCTGTCCTGTAAGCTAATGAGTATAAGACAGTGTTTCTTTCTCTTCCCAGCTACAATTTTTTCAAGGCAGGGTTGGTTTGGGAGCGTAATTTGGGTGATGGTTTAA
This sequence comes from Rhagologus leucostigma, assembly GCA_013397725.1. Classification (NCBI taxonomy): domain Eukaryota; kingdom Metazoa; phylum Chordata; class Aves; order Passeriformes; genus Rhagologus; species Rhagologus leucostigma. The sequence goes on along the minus strand of VZTD01003639.1, from coordinate 3,372,872 downwards.
TGTTGTGAAATTCAAGCTGAGTTAACAGATAATTTAGGATTTTTTAAGTGCCACTTTTTACAATTTTCTCTCAATGTGACAGACTTTATTATATCCCTATCTGAAGTGCACCGTGTGTATATTAAGCACAAGGCTACACACCAGTTCCCAGTTACATTCTGCAGCACAATAGACAAGCAGCATGCATGATTTAGCCCCCATACAAACTCTAATATCAAATTGCTTTTTAAGTAATATGCATATGCCATGAAACAAATTAGTTTAACCACATTGTTGTTACATATGTAACAACATAAATATAAGATAAGTAAGGCAACCCTTCAGGTCTTTGTTCTTTCATTAATACCAGACTGTATTACACTTCCCTGTATCATGTCAGAGGCTTGGCCATACCTGCATTTCTCTATCTATATAAATGTCCTGGTTTGAAATGATGGTGGATGTGAGACAAGAGTAACAAAAATTATCAAGGAGCAATTGCCTGCATAGCTGTTTGGAGATTTTCTTGGAAAAAGTATCAAGAGAAATTTCAAGAAACTTTACAAAGCTCATATAACCTAGATAATCAAAACCAGGTAAAAATTAAGAGAAGAGAATCTGGATTCTTTGACTGGTTTAACTAAGAAGATAAACCAAATCTAATCTGCTTATTTCTTCCATGTTCCTAGAAACATAAGGGTGCATGTCACTTATTATACATATGCCTAATTTTTTAACAAAATGTAACAACAAAAACCCATCTCTCAAGAACAAAGGATGTTGCTACCATAAGGCAAAGGGAGAAATAGGAAAAATGAGTCCCTAAAAACACCACTGAGGCCACAGCTGCTACATTTATGTGGATTCAGTAGTGGAAATACAGCTCTGGTTTTGTGACAGAAAAATGTTGCCTGAGTAAAACCGACAAAAATCCTGCTGTAATATGTGAACTGCACAACATTATGTTTTTCGTAGAAAATAAGCCATTGAGGAACCTGCAGTACACTCCTGTCTATGTTCAATAGACTAAATAGGGAAACAAGTCCCATCATGTGGTCTGCTTGATTTATGATGTGCCTAAATCTTGAGGGAAAAAACTCTTACCTCTCAAACCTCTGTTCAAAAGAGGGTTGCATGGAAAGATAAGTGAGACTGACAGGATTGTTTATTGGTCCAAGGAAGCTAGAACAGATATGATAAGCATTTCTCCTCTCTTGTTTGTACTGCTTTTGACTTGAAACTATTAAAAGGGAGGGGCAAAAGCAAATCTAATTCAAAGATGAGACACAAAAATCATATCCACAGTGAACTTTTGATACACTCCTGCCTTGGTAATCGAATGGTCTCCAAATACAGTGAATTTCATGCTGACACTTTGATTAGAAAAACACATTAGGAGCTCATTATTTCTAAGCCCTAAGCACGATTTTCTAACACTGCTTGTTACATTGTGTGCTAGCTCTTGTCTGCATTGGCTAGTCATCCTGGTTTTTTATTTCTTCAGGAAGAGGGCCACCATTAAAAAATTCTGTAAAAGATATTCTTATTTCAGCTTCAAAGAATGAATTCTTCCTGTTCCTGAAGATGTACACAGTACATCACTATAGACAAGCATTCTCTGCTTTGTCATCCTTGATAAAATTTCGCTTATTTGGGCTATGTTTTTATACCAAACACATCTAAACATAACAGAAGAAATATTCCACTACTGGATAGAGAGTATCTTTGAGTGGCCGCTGTGATATTTGGATACTATGATGACAGGCACTTTATAAATAGGCATAGATCTCCCTGCCTCTATCATGTCATTTATCATTTTGTTTGGAAGATCTTCTAATTACTCTGCCAATGTAGGTGGTCACAGTAGCTGAAGGAGTTGCTTTAGGTAGACTGCCGAATATCTAATTTGTCTTGTCATCCTTCACATTAGGTGCCTATTTCTTGTAGGGTCATTTCTCTGTGCTCATTCTTCCTTGATAGCTCTGTTACCTTTGACACCACAGGCCACTAACTACTCCACAAGAAACTCCCACCCTTAGGTTTATATGACGCCAACTTACTGTTTCTTCATCTGGCTGACAGCATTAGAGAGTTAGTGCTGATGGATCCCTTATTTCTCCCCTGTCTCTGCTGGCATCTCTCAAGGCTCTGTCATTATTCCCTTTTCCCTCTTCCCAGTCACTGTCTGGATGTCTTTGCCAGCTGTCCTGGACCCACTTATTTCCCAGTGTTAATGACTCTTAAATCTGATCTTCTGCCTGCAGCCTTGCTTCTCTGGCATCTTGTGCTGGACTCATCATGGCTTCCTTAGATGCTGCATGCCTAAGGATTTCTTCATGGCAGCTGTGATCTTTATCACCAGTTTATGCACGTGCCTCATGGTTGTTCTGACTATTCCTTCAATTCTGTCTCCTTGCAAGCATTTACTTCTAAAATACTGTTACCTCCATCACTGTTCTTCCATTTCCTCTGCCTAATTTAACCAAAGTTCTTTTGCAATGGATTGAATTGAACTTGCTCTGACCTTTATTCTCCTTCAGTATTAGCTCTTGTTGTACTTGTTATAAAACTTGTTCCTTAAGGCAATTCCCTACCTCCTTTCTAAATCAGTAAATTTGGCATATGTTTATGCTAAACTATTTTGAGACTAAACCTGAAAAATGTAGAAGAGTTTATTTATTCAAAATATAGTATACTTTTAAGCCATTATGGTAAAAAACTTTGACACCATGAATATTTATAATACTATCAAAAATATTTACTTTATACCATGGCGGTAAACTCTGTCTCTGTAGCAGTACTGTTTATATCTTCGTGAACATGATATAAGATTTTCTATTGCAATGTATTATACAGTAATTTCTAATTCTTTTCATCCAAAAATGTACAGCTGTAGCAATCTGTAATGTGGGAATGTTGCTTTCCAGACTGAAGCAAAGCTGGTAGCTCTATCTAGTCCCCCCAAACTGATGAAAGAACAGAGATGAATTTTGAATCTGATTATCACATATAGTAGGCAAGTATTCTCAGAGGCTACATCTGACCACTCTTCCAGCTTCTGTGATGGTAGATATAGGGAATGTTTTATTTTACAAATTACAACAGTCATGGCATAAGATAGGCAGAAAAAAATCTCTTTTTAATCCCGTTTCATGCAGTTATATAGCTTCATAGGAATGAAAACAGTTGAATAAATTACGTATCTGACAGACAACAAGCACATCTAGGTAGGTAAGAAGGAGTTTTGTCATTGGTGGTACTGAATAAATGTTAGGCCATTTTAAGCACATTGAGTCAGATTTGAATCATCATCTTAGAAGTTCATTCGGCAACCAGCTGATCTCCTTTGCGGGTATGAAATACTGGAAGTCTGCTGGTGATTGCTCGGAGATTTTAAACAGTTGTACTGCTGAGTATTTTCCATATTCCTCTATTTTTCTTTTCATATTAAAGTTGCACTGTAAAGTTAAACACTGAAGATCAGTCAAGACATGTAGTGAGAAATTGTGAAAATTTCCCAAGAACAGCATTTTCGAAGTTGTTTTTCAGAGCAAAAGTTGTTCTGAAAGTGACAACTTTATAGCACCTAAAATCTGCAGAGCAAGATTTGTAAGTATCAAAGCAAACATTATCAACTAATTACTTGGCATATTAGTAATGGTAATAATAGGGGGAACCCCTGGATGTAATGTAATAAACTTGTTTATAACTCTGCAGGTTTTATCTTCTCTGAGTCTTAACTGGAAAGTGCTCCAGATATGGCCACTGATGGCCAGGATTATGAATATTCAGAACAGGTAAGTAGCTGCCCTTTACCCAGCATGGATAAAGAAATTGACCTCAAGTTCTGACTGTGCAGAAATCTATAGTAGAGCTTACAGTTGTAAAAAAACCCCAAACTCAAACCAAAACCCTTGACATTTCCATTAAGGAGTACCAGCATGGAGGGTTAATTTATGAGAGAAGGCGTAAGAATGCTAACAGTTGAACTGTGTCCCACCATGACAACCTGACTGTCATTATTGTGTAAAAAACACCTTCTGCTCTCCCTGCCTTAGAATGTCTATAGGAATGTTCCCAGCTTTTAAGATGTTACTATTAACAAACACTGGACTGAATCCAACCTGAGTTCATCTGCATTAAGTATTCAATCTGAGAGAAGGTTGTATCTCCCTTGCCTAGTGTGACTTTAGTATAATAATCAAAATGGTAGTATATGGTATTTGCTGAGAATACTTGTTTACTGCTGATCTCTTCTTGTCCCTTTGTGGTCCTTTTAGGGAGATACTGGCTATTCCTTACCAATACAGATGGCAATACTGAATTATTTCATAGACATTTGTGAGGACAAGAAACCCATAGAAAGTGTCCCATACTTAAAATAGAAATGTCAAATCTTGGTTTTCATACTGATTTTATAGAAGTCATTACACATCAACATTTGCACTTACCTAATTTTAGAGTGAGGACAATTACTAAGTTGCAGGTGTTGGGGTACTTTTTTCCTACTGGTTTGCCATTCATGCTCTTGTTCATCATCAACCATGTTTATTCTTTCTGAATGAAAGGCAGGCTTGTACATTTGTACTATGAAATCAATACGTATTCAAAAAATAAGATTCCTCATAGACCGCAAAGTAAAAACTTTGAAATACATTTTTCTGAAAAGTTCTGGAAGTGACATATTACAATACACAGAATCTGCCTCACTACCAAAAAACATTCAATCATGCAAATGGCATGTACAGGCAAATGATATATATGGATTTAAATAGATGTTTAATAATCCAGAGAATAAAAAAGAACATTAATTTAATATCAAGTGTATGACTGTGACTCATACCAGGACTGAGTTAGCAAATGTGACAGAAACACAAAGGAGAAAAAATTGACCTGAACAAGGGAATTAGACTGAGGCTTAGCTTTCAACAACATAAACAAAAAAAAAGCTCAAGAGAAAGACCAAAGAAAGGAAATCAAAATTCTAGTAATATAAGTGACAATCTGGGTTGCTAACACAGATGTATGACATAAAGATGCCTTACAGCATCACAATTTTTACAGTTTACAAAAGTCTAAATATTTGAGTTATGTTTCTCTGTATGGAAATATGCAGAAAGGATTAGGAAATACTATCAAAAAACATCTAAAGAGGTTTTCAAAATCTTGCATCCACTGAGATTCTAAAGATATTAATTCCTTTTTGTGACTGATGATGGGACTCAGAACCTCCTACTCAATGGAGTATATTTTCGTATATAATTAGATTTTGGTCACATTGACATTAAAAGCAAATTTCCCACTGATTTTGGAATATTGAATTTTACCTATGTGGTATATTCAGCCATCTTTAGACAAAAATTCCTGTGTGCAATTCTGATGACTGCAATATAAGAAAGACATCGAGCTGCTAGAGAGCGTCCGGAGGAGGGCAACAAAGATGCTGAAGGGGAATATGAGGAGTGGCTGAGGTCACTTGGTCTGTTCAGCCTGGAGAAGAGGAGACTGAGGGGAAACCTCACTGCAGTTACAACTTCCTCATAAGGGGAAGAGGAGGGACAGACACTGTTGTCTTCTCCCTGGTGACCAGTGCTAGGACCCAAGGAAATGGGCTGAAACTGTGTCAAGGGAGGATTGGGCTGGATATCAGGAGAAAGTTCTTCCCCCAGAGAGTGGCTGCGCACTGGAACAGGCTCCCCAGGGAAGTGGTCACAGCACCAAGCCTGACAGAGTTCAAGAAGCATCTGGGTGATGCTCTTGGTGTGACGCCTCGGAATGGTGCTGTGCAGGGCTGGGAGTTGGACTCAATGATCCCTGTGGGTCTCTTCCAACTCAACATAATCTGTGATCCCTGTCTAACAATACCACTCACAAAAACGTCAAACATACAATTAGGTGAACTAGAAACTTTGTCCCAGCTGTACTGATTCCATCTTAATGGAGACTTCAAGGTTGCACTTGTGTAACAGAAGGGCAGATTTACCATATCACACTTAGAGACCCAACCGACACTACACAAACCACACTCTAATCAGGTATGTCTGAACTAACAAAAAGGCTCAATTTCAGTTCCAGTTTTCGATTTCTCATTGTAAAAGAAATGTTGTGAATTTGGGTATGATTTTTCCTCACCACCAACCAAACATATACTTTTTTTCTTAAAGCAAGGTAGGCACAGGAAAAGCAGAAGCACTATTAATAGTCCAGCAGCACACACACTGGCTTCCCCAAAATAGATGAATTAAGACAAAAAGGAAAACATTTTTGGTATAGAAACAGATTTGTGTTTAAAGCCTCTAAGGAATTATTAAAACCCTAATGAATGTTGTTAAGTAACATCCACAGTGTCCTTTTAAGTGAAATCATTTAGAGTTGCAGTGCAAACCTGTTAAACAAATTGCTGGTTGGGAAAAAAATCCAACTCTGTTGGTAGCTCTTCTGTTTCAAATGCCTACACACACAGACACACAGAGATATACATACACACATACATACATATATATATATGTATGGGAACAGATGGTGGAAGATTTAAGCAATATTAGGTTATTTTAAGGAGGAATGGTGGGTTAAATTTACACCCAGATGGTGCAGACTGGTGGCTGCAGTGCAGATATGCCAGGCTACACTAGCAAATAGATGTCTCTCTGCACCCTAGACTAGCAGAGAATAGATACTTTAAATAGATCATTTTCTGTAATAGATCAATAGTCTGTTGTTTTACAGATTCAGGTACATGCAGTGGTTTGGCTGTTAAAAAAATCGATACAAATATAGTGCCATTTTTGCAGCTGGGACCAGTGCTAGGGAGCAGGATGCTATAGCAAAGTGTCTTCTTCAGCTCATCTGCAGACACTCCACTGCTTCTCTAAAATCTCCCAAAATTCATGAAACTCTGCAGGAGAAGCAAAATGTTCACTGCTCCACAGAGTGAACTGCTTCTCAACCTTGGGAAGTAGAAAATACCAACTCTGCAGCAAGGCTGTGGTTATTACTGGTAGGAGGCTAAAACAAGGGGTTGGTTTCACGGTGTCCAGCTTACTTTTTTTAAATCTGAAATCTTTTGCATACCTATAGCAACCATGCAGCATATTCACACTTCCGGCTATCCATGACAAAGAGGGATGTCTTTGCTGTTACCCGATTTGCTTTTGTTGCACACACAACTGATGCTGTCCCACAGTACGTTTTGTATGTAATTTATAAACATCGCTTATGAATTAATAAAACTAAGGTTCTGGAAAACCTTTTTGTTTAAGTAAAGACATTTTTCATACCATATTAATCTCCTCTATTACAACTGTCATACAGGTGCACACACTTTGCTTATTTAAAAGCAATATATTAAGACTGAGAGAATTAAAATGGACTTTCCATGACTAAAACTGAGTATGGAAAGGATGTAGCAGAACACTGCCACCTCCAGTTACAGACCATGCACGGAATATACTGAGTGTATTATTCTGTCACTTACTCAGAATAAATGGTAAACAGGCATGAGCTCTGGCAAAAGATTCAGGCTGACTGCCAGTGCAGAGGCATGCACACATTTGAGCCTTTGATTACAGCTGATTTATTAAAAAAATCCAAAAAACTGATATCACAGAAACAAATAAACCATCACTCCCCACATACTAGTATGATCAAGTTGCCATGTCAGAAAAGTTCTTATTACTAGGGACATTCAATTAAGGACTCTGATCTCTAACTTCAGGGCTTTTTCCACTCAGCTTGCGTTGGGTGTAAGGAAAGGGAATCTACCTTCGCATTTTCTTATGTCCTTGCTTTCTACTTGTCTAGGATGAACTTCTGGAATAGTTCTAAAATTCTGTGGGATGGCCTATGACATGTGAAAATGTGTAGAGGGAGGGAACATCCAGGCTGAATCATGAGGGCTCATGACCCAGCAGAGGTGGAGGTTTAGACTGAATGACTGCACTAATGTGGGGTTCGTTTTTTGGCCAATGTGAAGAGATAAGTGTCATGCAAATACTGTAAAGCAAGTAGAGCAGATTTGCAGCTGATCAGATAGAGAGGATGACTATGGCTGCTGCTACCACTATACAGGGCGTGAAAAGACAAGAGATAATAACAGTAAAACATATGAAGTGTGAGAATACATCTCCTGAAAGCCAGGTGGAAAAAACCTCATAAAGTTTCTGTACCTAATATCTCATGATGGCTAGAGCAGACTGTCTAACTTAGGTTTCAGCTAAGGTTTATTGCTACCACACTGTCCGCCTTATCTCTCCTTTCCATCTCACCTGGTTTGGCCGCACTCTTGAGACCTTTTCTCTTCTTCAGCCACTCAGCCATGCTACATACAACTCTGCCTTCTACATTGGATTGATTTTTTTCCTCTGTCACTTTTCCAGTCTTAGACCTGAAACTGCTCCTTCCCTTTTCCTTGGCTGCAATTGCATCGGAATCTACTTGAAACACGTATTACCTGTCAGATCAGCCACCAAGCTGTAATACTTTTATTAGTACAGTCTCATGTTCTGGGTATGATTTGTTTGGAGAGAAAGTGAGAAATTGAATGAAGCTGAAAGAAAAGCAAAAGGTATCAAGAGATGGAAAAAATAAATTATGAGTTAAGACCAAGAGAAAAGATATACATGCATGGCCTGACTAAGTGATATCTGGCTGGAGGAGAGGAAACAGATACCCACAGGTGTATGAACAAACACAAAAGAAACAGAATATCTAGCATGGCACTTGGAAACATTAGCAATCGGGAAGAAAAGAAGGAAGTATACTGAGATTAAATGATATATATTAGACAGGGAAATTGCCTTCCAAGTTGGAGTCTTACAATAATACTAACATTCCACTTTTAAAACAATTTGTGGAATATAATTAACCTTTTAAAAACCCTTTAAAGATAAAGCCATTACCATTTCACACCAATATATGATTACATCATTTAAAACCCTATCACTGCCTGCATAAATGAGAACTATTCTCAAAGAGGAGAACAAGTAAGAACAACCAGTGAGCTAATAATATGAAGTATGTTTCCCTGTATCTCTGGAAAAACCTCAGGTGGTTTTCTCATTGAAAATAAGCATACCGTAAACCCAATTATGGTGAAAAGAGTGCAGAATTCTTTCAGACAAAAAAAAGAAAAACATTTTGAAAGATTTGGGGAAAATAGAAACAATCAAATTTAAAATCTCCCTGAAGAAACGGTTTGGCTTTTCTTTACAAAATGAGGTATATATTTTCAAATAGTCCTGACTTCAAAATTTAGAATAATTTAAAATTATCTAAATATTGAAATCATATACTCTGGATCACTTAATTCCTTTTTGTTTGTTTGTTTTAGCTTTGTCTTTAGGCTAATTAAATAATTATTTATGCAGATCTACTTCCACAAAACAAGAGTCTAACACTGCCAGGGTATGCCTCATACCAGATTTGTTTTAATGTTTAATGAACAGTCATTGCAGACAGCACTCTTAAATTTATAGAATTAAAAACCAAGAGATTGTAAGTTCATCTGGGTTTATCTTCAGTGAATCATAGGCTCTTAAATGTCACTAGTTTCCCTGGTATATATCCAAAACTCGTGTTTGACTAAGGTGTATCTTCCAAACTACACTGAACACTGATGTGAAGGCAAGAGGTGCAGAATCCAGTCCTCCTGGTAATTTGTGCCAATATTTAATTGCTCGCAGTGTTAAAAAATGTGTCTGATTTCTCATTTGAATTTGTCTGGTGTCCAGCCATTGGCTCTTTTTATGCTTTTCTTCACCAGATTAAAGAGCCCTTTAGTGCCTAATATATTTTTCCCATGAAGGTACCTGTACACTGTAATCAAGTCACCTCTCAATCTTCTTGTTGATAAGGTAGACAGATTGAGCTCTTTTAGAGTCCCACAGTAAGGCATTTTCTCCAGCCTTCAAATCATTTCTGCTGCTCCTTCCTGAGCTCTCTCCCATTTTTCATTGTCCTTTTATAAAAGTGGACACTAGCACTGATGAAATATTCCAGTAGCTGTCTCACCAGTTCCTTATGCTCTTTGCCGTACTTATTCATCCTCTGAAGAAAGGCAGAGCTAGTCAGAAGGCACCATCTGGTGAGGAAGTCTGACTGGTAGGGGGCAGATTTAAATACTTAAAGAGTAGCAGAGGGGAGGGTGGAATGGGCAAAGGACATTTAAAGACTGACTTGCTAGACTATGATCATTTTTAGTTTCCCCAGGAGGTTAGTGAATTCTTCTCCCTTGGACTGCTATTGCCTGTGTTTAAAAAGGTGAATAGCAGCAGACTATAAAATATGGAAAATGAAAATTTCATTGGGATTACACATGGATGAGAAAAATCAGCATCTGCCTGCTGGAAAACACACGACTAATGGGGATAAGGCAAGCAGGGAAAAAAAAATAAGAGAAATGCCATGATAGTCAAATAGGAACAGAAAAAAATCTGCAACATTCAAAAGAATATAGATAGGAAGGATTCCATGGCCCTAATTGATGCTGTAACCTATATTTAAAAAGCACTGCATTACCGAAGTCTCAGAATGCGGGTCCAGTATTGAAGCTAATACCCACCCTGTAAAGCCAACTCCTGAGAGGGGACACCGATGATTTTACCCCACTCAGCTCTGCAAATTGCATTTCTTAGTGAAAGATCCTTTTTAGAAGCTTATAAAGATGTTGAGTAAAGAACAGGACATAGAACCTGAAGACTGTTTACTTATGCACCCAGCTGCTCATAACTGCTGGGGTAGCTCATGAGAAAAAGACTGCCAGACAAGCATAAAGCTGGTTGCTGAGATCAGAGGCGACGGTCTGAGTTGCAGATATAAAAGACATGCAAGTCCAAGAGAGAGCTTTTGAATGACTTTCAGAAGCTGTAGAAGCCAAAAGCACTCTCTCGTCCCCTTCTGCAAGGACTAAAGCATTTATCTCTGGTTCTGCATTGAGCCATGCTTATTCATTCCTTTAGGATCTGTAGATTTGATTTCTACAATGCATGGTGACTGAGGAATAAACTTGAAAAGTGCATGACAGCTTCAGTTGTTACAGCAGGATCCTGCGTACTGCTGTGAGGGTATTAGTCCAGGCAAAAATATACTGCCTGAGCTCTTCACTGACCCTGTATCTGCAGTAACACAAGCAGTGGCTTTGTCACTTTTTTTTATATCATCCAAGTAATCAGTAATAATTCATTATAAAGGACACACAGTACATAAAAATGTGATTTTGAACTCTCTTTGTAAAATTATGCTTCATATAATTTCTTATACTTCCGAGAAAGAAGAGTGCAAACTACTGTAATACTGTTGTTGGTTTCTGACTTATTTATAGAAACATTCAAACACCTAAGGCACATACGGTTGATTCTTTCTGAAAAATCAAAGCTTTTCTTTGTTGCTTAAGACCTTTACTACAGTTCCCATAGCAGCTGCCCATATAAGCTTTATTATTCCATACTAATAAATTTGGCAACACAAAGAACATCAATAAAAAAATTACACTTCAGCTGTGAAGACAGTGAGGGTTTCTAGGAATTCAAAAGTCTCGCCTAACCCAATGGTGTATCTGAGGGAATAGAAAGGAAGACAAACATAGAAGTCTCTTAAAGGCTTCTTAAATACTGAAACAGTGGAGACATGGTGTGAGATGCAAGAGAAGGAACCTTTGTAGACATTCTTTCCTTGTTTTGCAAACAGCCATTGCAGAGGCATTTTTTCCCCTTTAACTGACAATTAATCCCTTGAGCCTAACACCAGCAGGTACTTGCAGTACAAGTCCAATTCCCCCCAGATTTTATCTCTGATGCAAGATTGTTACAAAAAGCCCTACATTCTGATGCTTCCAAGTCACTTTTACACTGTGTAAATGTTCCAGGATGCACAATTTGAAAATAGAATACGGAATTGCTATAAATATTAGGAAGGTCTTTACTTTCAAGTGTTACTTTTACAAAGTAAAATAGTGACACCAACAGAGGGTTCCTTTTTTCAGGGAATAACAAGGAAATACACTTAACTGTTACATTATTATAAGAAAATGAAATGTAAAAGTAAATTTTTAAGCAATTATCATGAACATGATAAAATTGATTCTTCTTCTGAGAACTTAATTTTCTTGTATTTCTTTCTTTCTTAAAATAAATGGTTAGGGAACCCTAAAAAACTTCATGTAGCTGGTCTTCTGTTATTCTAGCATGAAGTGAAAGCTATGGGGTTTTTTCCAATTTATATATTCTAAACTGTGTTATATCCAGACAGATGCAGCATTCTTATAGAGGTATAATGCTTTGCACTTATTTTACTATTTGATCACTTGATTTTTTTATTTCCCAGAAATATAATCATCCATCTTTTTTCTCAGCAAATTATTCCACCGTGTAATAGAATTATTAACTCCTCAAAAATCTTCTGTTCAAACATCAGACTTGCTTCAATAGGGATAAGCATCCTTAATATGTTTGAAATAGTAACATTTTGTATTTAATTTCTAGCTACTCTACAAGTTCACTAGATGACTTTCCCATTAGTGCTTTTGAAAGATGTACGCCATGCATTCAGGTACATCTTCATATTCTCTGATATGAATGTTTATTTCAAAATGTCTTTGTTAGCAGCAGGAATGTGACATTGCACATACAGAGTCAGAACAGGAGAGCGGAAAAATCCAGGTACTATTCCTATTATTATCCCATCTGCTTTTTGACCTTAGCTAAATTACACTGAACTTCTGCTACCTCAATTTCCCTAGTTTAACATTGATATCAAGATATTTCATTCCCTGTGTAACAAAGCTAAGTACTTCTTTACATAAAAATGGGAGACCCCTTAGCAAAATTGACTCAATGCAAATAAGCTAATGCAATGCTACGGTTGAGAATCTGAACAGAGAACTCTCAAAAAATGCAAAGGTAAACTCCCACAGCAATTATAAAGTAGGTCATATTGAACGTATGTGTTAATGCATGAAGGGGCATATACTTGCTCAGAAAAAATTGCAGTTGCTTTCAACAACCAGGCACACATAAGTTCAAATCTAATGCACTGTTGTTATAGCCTGAAAGTTGTATTTTCATTTAATAAGACTGTATAAGAGATAACGCATTGTTTGCATTATATCCAATCACTTCTGATACTATGCTCTATTGATCAATGTTTTCTTTCCTCTTATATTGACATTGTGGCAGCATATACATAGATCTGCAATGACACCACTTCATTTGACATTGTAATATTCCCTGTACAGCTGCATTTATATCATTTGCAGCCCTTTAGAATGACAATAAGTCCCATGAAATCAAATGATGAGCTATTATTATCACAGAAACATAATGAAAAATAACCAGCTTGGAAGCTGGATAGTAATATATTAGCTACCCACCCAAGCTCTTCAAAACACAGTTGTTTTTTTTAATACAGTAGACCCTAACTAAGTTTATCTTCTCATTCGTTCTTCTATTTACACTTCTAAAAATGTGTCTTGGAAGAGATCCATTCGTCAGTAATTGTCAAATGAACATAAGGATGATTGTATCACAGGTCCATCTACTTAAATGGTCAACAGCAGACACTTAGCTAGCCAGATGAGAAGCAGAGCATTAATACATCCTGTGGAAAGTACTCAGGAACATATGAACATCTTGGGAAAAAAGTTGTACCATCAGTACAACATTTAATACCTTTCTCTCTAATTTTGTAATACTCTTTGAACAAATTTTCATAATATTTATGGTAATATGCTCTGCCCTACGAAGAAATATGTTTCCTGTTGTATATTAAAAGGCAAAATCTCTTTTTCTGGAATATAAACTGTGACTAAGAAGTGATAGATATCTAAATACAGATGTTTATTCTAATAAACTGAACTTATCTCTCAATTACCGGAAATATATACGCCTATATGGAAAAGCTTAGACAAACTGTATTACATATTAACTTAGTTTTCGCTAATAGTGATCCTGTACATAATCCTAAGAAAGCATTTAGAATGTACTTAATGGGCCTGAGTTATTTAAAACTGTATTATCTTGAAAAGGGGAGATATAAATTAAAAGCTGTCTCAAAGACACAACACTACCACAGTATTTTTTAATGAATGATGTGTCTCTGTGGATTCAGTACATTTACTCCTGAAAGGTAACTCCATATGAAGCATGTGGCTTAGAACTGATACCAAACCCAATGATGTTCTATGCTATCCACATCTGATGAATTTAAATTCACAATTTTCATAAAAGACTGTTTATTCATCATAAAGGCCAAAATCTCTCCTTTTTATTTGTGAAGTTTTTTTTTCCCAGCAGAGTTGTCATTGTCTTTCATCTTGTACAATAAAAAAAGCAGAATCAAAAAAACTATAGTAGCTACTTCTGATGTGGAGATTACATTGTACATGTAAAAATCATTTCCTACAGCAACTCTCTAAAGTGCAGTTGAGCAATAATTGCCTCTAACTTTCTGGCCACATAGGTGTGATTTGCGGATTAGAAACTGGTTAGCTGTTGAGATCCCCTGTTTTTGCTTGCACAACTACGGCAAACAGCAGCAAAACTGAAAATTCCTGAATTTTGCTTCAACAATCCAGTAATACTGCTAAGCAAAGAAAATAGTATGTCTGTAACAAAACTGATACTCCACAAAGGTTTCTGGTGGGGACTTAATCATGAGCTATCTAGCAGTAGTACAACATCCACATTAGTAGTACTACATGCCTAATTACTTAGGGTATCCTCTCTGAGGTGACTAAAGCCTCCCACACAGTATCTCTCCTCTACAGAGCAGGAGCTATTCTTGTGCTGCAGTTGCTAATGCTTTTGAAAAGTAACAGTTCACTGGGGGGCTGGTTACTTCTGAAGCACATCCCAGGTGCTGTGTGAGGATGTGAAATACTGGCTACATCCCAGTTCCCAAAAACTTGACCAAACTGCTGCACCGCTCAGTCTAGCTATCCGCTTTCTAACACTGCACACAAAGCTCCTGTGTCTTACACAGTCATTTCTCCAGGGGCCATTTGATAAATCCAGAGACATCTAGCAGCTAATGAATAATCTGTCTTTTAATTTATTTTTTTTCAATCAAAATCAAGGCAGTGGCAATGAAGAAATTCACTCATATATCTTTATTTCATAGATCCTCTTCTGTTGTTCTACTGGCCAGGCTTCTATTACCCTTATTCCAGTAGAAATTTTCCCAACATGAACTCACAAGCTCACAACTGTGGGTTTTTTTTCACGGAAGATAATTTTGAAGGCATATTACAGGCCATTTTGGAGAAAGAAAATGTTCTCTCATAATTTTACACTGCAAAACTGCTGGTTAAGAGTTTAAAAATTGCTCATTTTTGCAGGTTAAAACATTCAGATTAAAGGATTAATGTGAAAAAATTATGTATAAACTTTGGCTAACAAGCAAATACTGCTACAAAGTGGTGACTGTAACTTCTATAGTCTAAATGGTCTCAGACGTTTTTCTAAGAATTTATATGTATTTCCTCTAGTCATAATGGGGACCTATAATACTGGCATTTAACTGGAACTTTATGGAATCATACTTGTGTCTTCTGCACCTTTTAAAACTACACTAAAAACTGATAAAAATATTGTACTATCTCCCCTATATCTTTATGATTTTAAGAGTTTCTCAGTTTTTAATTTTGTTTGGGTTGGTCTGGGTTTTTAAAAGCTTTGTAACCCTCATAGTATTCACACCAAATTCCGCTTGATTTTAATGCTTCTGCAGTGACTACAGCAAAAGTTCTTAACTTTTACACTATAATGCAGTCAATGTATTTATAGTTCTTGAAAATGTCACATGGCAATGTTATGCCAGGGACAGCACATCTCAGAGACTCCTTAATATGTCTGCATTGTTGTATTCTATTTGTAGAGGCATTTTTGTCAGCAGCAATGAAGAAACAGAGCTGCTGTTGCAGCTCTTTCAATAACATTCAAGCTTATAGTTGACCTGAGGGGCTCACATTATGACATCCATATTTAATTTAACAATAAATCATATTTTCATGGACTAGAGTATTGCGTTATAGCCTCACTGTTTTATGTGCATGGGAATGCAGCAAAAGCGGGCTTGTACCTATCTACAACACAGACTAAATGGTTAGTTCATGAGAGCAAGGTTGGAGTGTACAGTGACAACAATATATAAAAGGTTTTATAGCAATTCTTAGAAGTCTGAGAGAAAAAGGACACAAAAAGCTATCCAGAAGGGATTGCATTTAACTTAAAAGTTCAATTTTTAAAATCTTCTTAACTCCACCACCTTGCTTACTGTCAGTTCTAGTTCTGTTCTGCACTTCCCATTGCAGTCAGCATTCTCTGTATCTCATTTTCTCTTCTGCTTCGTTCAAGCATATTTAAGGAGAAAATTAACACCATCTGAATCTTAAGCCTTATCCATCCTTTCCTCCTCACAATCATTTCTCCTATTTGCCCTGCATCTTCTACTGCTGACCTTCTAGCTGACTCCAAACTAAATGTTCATATGTTTCCTATTTACTTCCAAATCCAGTCCTGCTTGTTCACATTTATTCTTGCTCATCTCCCTCTTATTTGCCTCTGCTCGTATCACATCACATCATCCTCAACTTCTTTACTTTTTATTTCTACTAACTTCCAGGACCTACTTCTTGCAGCACTCTGCAACCTAAAATTCGTTTAATTCATTTTTTCCTCCCCATCGGCATTATTAATAATCTTCTACCAGCCAGACTATGGAATATCTTCATTGCTCTTCTCCATCAGCTGGCAGTAGTTTACCCATATTTGCACTGCTCTCCTCCACAGATTTTATAGTAATATAAAAAGATAACTGCATTCTCTTTTTTAGAAGGCTCGACCCTTCAAATATCTTTTTCTCTTTTTTTTTTTGCAGCCTTGATCTTTGGTCTAGATGTCATCCTTAACATACATTATATAAAATTAAGAAAGAGGAACTGCAGTAAAAAGCATTTGACTACTCTGACCCATGCTCGTTTTTTACCTCTCATCCAGCTTTTTGTTCATCATCTCTTCATGCATTGTATCTAAATTAGATTTTCAGTTCCTCGGGGTAAGAAGACATCACTTTCATTTATCTGTAAAGCACCATGCATGCTTATGGCTCTGTCAAGGTGCTAAATATGTATATGCACATTTATTAAAATATTGATGTTTTTATCTATTAATATATTGCAGAAGCAACATGGCAGCAGTTGTACACATTTATAATAACACTGATATGATTTATAGTAGCTGCATGCTGTTCTCTATTTCCTAGTTCATATTTACATTGCTCTTGCTGGTCTTTTTAACTAAAAAATAAAAATCTCAATTTTCTCTGACAATGTTGATGTACCAATTCAGGACTGCTCCTATCCTCCAAAATCTTGTAATTTAAATAGTCCTGATGACAGTAAAAGTTTTAGGAATTTTGGACATGTAGCTTGAGAGGCACTGAAGTACTCTGATTTTCAGAGTACTAGAGCATAACTCTTTCTAAAACACAAGAACTTGAAAATTGAAGATCCTTATTATTTTGAAAATTTTGGATGACAAAATTAATATAACTAGTGTAAACGTGTATCTTAAAAGCTAGGAAGGTTTTTAATGAAAAAAAAAGATAAAATGGTGATACTATCAATCTAATTACAACGTGCTAAAATACTTCTAATAACAAATGCAGTAACAACCTGTAGATATACTCTCCTTTGGAATCAAGCACGTTTATTTCTTGGTTAGTCAAAAAAGTAAGTAGATATTTAAATCCCACAGCAGAATCCACACAGTCTCCTGTCATGACTCAGAGTCCCTTGCATGAATGAGTCTGTACTAATAATTTCAAAAGTTAGCTCAAAAGATAAGAAATTATTGTAGAGTAGACACTATATGCAAAGCAATTAAACTGTTACGCTTCATGTAACAATAAATGGTTAAGCATTTAAGCACTGAATAAAGTGAACGTCTTTGAGTATCCTGCTTTGCATCAATCTGAGCTGAAAACTTGAAATGGCCTGCTCATTCGTGGGTCATTACATGTGGAGTGGCCTTGATAAACTGTTTACTCAGAGTAGCAGGCACAAAGTTACATGGGGATAATGTTACTGACATTTCTTCATAGAGTGTCTACAGCTGATGGATTTAATACCTATATTATCTTTGTATAGAGGGACCCATTTCAGCCAGCATTCCACCATGCTATTTTACTGGATAAAATGATAAATTTAACATCAAGCTGCATATATTACTAAATCTGTGAAGGTTGCACTAATTACACTCAGACCACATACACATTTAAAAGTATTTTGGACTGAACAAATGGTAAAGGTAACTTTTACTTAACTCTTCTTGTGTTCCAATAAGCATCTGCTTCCAAGCTAGTCACATTCATTTGTTACTATGAGTAAAGAGAACTGTGTCAACAAATGCACTAAAGTGGGATTCATCAGACCTACCCTAAATATTTACTTCAAGACAAGCCGTTGTACATTCTAAAACATTGTCACACAACTAGATTTGGTAAATTAATTCCATTTCATCAAACAGTGAGAATCCTGTGTTTATTAATTTCTTTGCATCTTCAGAGAAAGTCAGATCCAGATATTTTGTCTACAAATCTAAAAGTAAACAAAATTCCTTGATAAAACTGCTCTCCAATGCCAACTATTAGTTTCCAGACATGGCTTGGGGCCAGATATGAAACAGCCCAGGAAGTGCTTTCCAAAGACATCTGGTAGATGGCCTGTCTGCTTCAGATAGAAAGAGGACCTACCAGTTGGTTTCAGTGCCAGAAAAAGGTCCTGTGCATCTACTAAGTTGTAGGAAAAGAGGTAATTGGCACGGATTTTTGCATAATCGCAACACTAAACAAAAAGGAAGAAGATAGAAAGACAGCTTTTAAGTGAACATTTTAACAAAAGTAAGGATAAAATAAAGACTATAAACAGGAAAACTAAAAAATAAGCATGACAATGGAAAAATAGCTACAAAAAATTATTGAAGTATGATATGACTTTCATGATGGGGATCACTTTGGACAAATACAACAGAGATACTAGCTGTTATCTAAATGAACTGACATCCTAAAATACATTTTACTTGCTACACAGTGAGAAGATCTGCTTCCAGTAAATTACTTTAGAGAATACTACCAAGAGAAGGAAGGTAAGGAGGGAATTTCCAGAACACTGGGAATTGGACCAATACAAAATCTATAAGTAAAGCATAAAAACAGATCTTTCCCAGTGCTGAAAACTTTTGACCACCTTGACACAAAGGCAGAAGGTGAGTTCTAATGAGTTAATGGCCCTGTACAGGAATTAGTTGTTACACAGACCTCACTGTGTGGGGGAGGTTGTATGCTGTAGGGATATTATGAGATGCAATCGTCAGGTTTTTGGGTGCACTCAACTTTGCATCCTGCACAATGAGAAGTATGAATGATAAGCACTTTTTAACATGATTGCTTTGCTCAAGGAAGAACTGTGGCTTACAAAACAAGTTTAGAAATAACATATGTATGGAGCACCTTTTCTTCTGTTTCCACACCAAGATTAAAACTACTTACTTCCCTTTCAGCTAAACATTTTTTTCCTAATCACATCACTTTAATCTGATTTACATAAGTTTTAGCTTCAAGAATCATTGGTCATTTCTGAATGCAAATAAGCACAGAGTAAAATTATATTAAGTTTGCACAATTGATCTTTCATAATTTTAAATGTTGACTTTTAAAATTTCCTGTAAAATCAGTCTGAAATACTCCCATCGTTGACTGTCATCAAGTAGAGCAGGGTGACTTTGGGAAAAACCATTCTCAGTGATGTAAATTATAGGGTTATTATATGTATCCTAGAACAAGAGAGAGCAGAAGTTTTATTCAGAACAGGTGTAAGAAAGCCCATAAAATCAGATGCATTACCCTCTATCTTTTCTAAGCTACAAACTAAAACTAGTTTTCATCAAATTGCACTGACCCTATTAACTTAATATTCTATGAAGTGACCTTTTATGACTAACAATGGAAAAGCAAAACTGTGCAAATATCCATGAAGACAGTGAAATGACTTATTTTAATGAGAAGACTAAAATATCTTTCCTGCATTAGCATCTGCTTATTGTCACTGCTCCTTACCCCCTTGGTACTGGCAGTCACCACACGTCTCCTTGCCAGGAGTAGATGTATGCCAGGAAAGCCTTACTGCTGGCATCAGAAAGATAATTTCTGGAGTTCAAAAGATGATATAACACTGGTGTGTCATTTCAAATTGTAAAACAGGTATCAAGTACAAAGGTAATAGGAAAACACTAAGGCTCCTACTCTATATAGCCAGCATGAAAAACTTAAATTACAAATCCCAAGGTGACTTGTTTATTTATGTCTTGTACAATATCTTATGCCACCCAGATGGGCTCCTCAAAAATCTTCTGCAAAATTCATAGAGGTTCTATCAATCTGAGCTATAGACACAAGTTCACAGTGTTTTCTCCAAATGTTACCACAACTGCATCAGGGTTTAGCAGGAACTTTTTACACATTATAAGCTACCTTGTAAGCTCTGATACCAATACTGGGGCTATACCTTTTTAACAATCACCTAAAGCAACAACATAAGGCGCATTAGTAATGATCACTCAGTCTCCAAATGTTCTGAAGCAATAATTTACATGAATATCAATGGTCTCAATGATCTTTTCAGATCTCCAGTCACCTCCGTTTTTTAAGGATTAAGGCAAACCAAATTGATACAAGGAGCAGGATGCCGTTTCCCAAGTTATTAATGGTTTTGCAGTAAGAATTGACTCCTGAAAATATTAAAGGAAACAAAAAACGGTTAATAATAATTTTGTTACATTTTAACACTTGAAGTAACCTCACTGCACATTTTCTCTGTTATGAGATGCAAATATTTTCTCTCAAGTGCCTGCTGACTACTGTTACAAGACCCCAGAGCTGGCAAAAATTCTCAGCACACAAAATCTTCCAACCAGGCACATAAAATGAAATGAGGATGCAAATTTCCAAAGTAGATCAGTGGACAGCAACTCCCCAGGAAAAACATAATTCTGATGGGTGCTGGTCACATGAAAATATAATCCTTTCATTTAAATGCCTGAATGGCAGCCTGACTGCATGTGCAAGATACAAGTGTGTTGGAAAAAGCCTGATGCTTGAGAGCCTTACCGGTAGATTCTAATGAAAACATTTCTCTCCTTGAGAACTGTGTCTTTTAAAAACTTCAGTGCCACACTCAGCGAGGTAACTAAGCTGATCTTTTATGTTTTGAATTTGGTTAGCAGGATTAGCTGTTTCCTCTAGAATGTTCCATTCTCCATCACCATGCCAGCATCTGGACAAAGATACTGTCAATGTATTCAACATTTTGCAATGATGTGAATTCAACATTTCACTCATTAGGTCTATATGATATTAAGGCTTTTCTTTGGGTTCTACTAAATTTTAGATGGAGTTTGAGGTCTCTTTAGCCACCAACCTGAATGGCTTGACAATAGTTTATCCAAGAAACCATCTCTTACCTTTTTACACTGCCACTGCTGCAGACTGCTCAGTCCTAACTGCAAGAAGGAATTAGCTCACCTCTCTAAAAGCTCATGACTTCTAACCTTTCTTGTCCCCTCTTGCTAAGACAGAGATCAGCTTTAATTTCCTGGATGTGTTGTTAAAGCTGGCCAGTACTGGGGATGTATTTCTAGAGGCTTAAAAGGAATTCACCTTCTGTACAGATTTAGCAGTGGCTGACATGAATATGTTTCCTAAAGGACTATTTTTATGCTGCTGAGAGGTCACTGCAAGTTTAAATATCAGAATACTTTAAGCTCTCAAATAGGCATTTTTAATTTTGCTTACATCCAAACGCAACTGTATTGCTTTTAAACCTTCTGAAAACACTAGATATTGAAATACACATCATAAGCTCTGGTTCAAAGAGTATCAATTAGCTTGCTCTTTTACTTGAACTATCTGGTTTAGTGCAGTAATTGGAAAAGGCCAACAGTGGCCTTGAATTATTATTTGTTAAGCTAAGAGGCTCCAGACAGGAATAGTTCTCTCTCATGCTGGTGGAATGTAGAAATCAGTCAGCCTTTGCTTCAGAGGCTTGGGCTAAACGTACCAAAGTGTTTAGGAACCTCAGAAACCTACAATTCATAAAAAATTTGTGGGTCTTAGACTACCACATATCCTAATAAGACATAGGTGCTTGTGAAATATCTACCCCAAGGCCTTGCTGTAAGGAAACACAGAACTGAGAAATGTCTACAGGAGGTAAAAACACAGCAGAAGGGAGGAGGAGGAAAACTAAATTGCAAAGGTTAATAAAATGTATGCTTAGGAGGTTATGTATGGCTTAGATCATTATTCTTAACAGTTTCTGAACCAGAGATTTTGTTTAATCCAAAGCAGGAAAATTTTTCTATGGTTCTATTATACATTCCTTGGTATTTTCAGGTTCAGCTTACTGTGTATTGATGTTTGAAAATGCCAACACAGAACTCCATACTACCTGCTTCTTAAAAGGACAGTATTAGACTTCAACTTAACCCAACTTCAAATGACTGATCTTAGGGATTTCTGCCAAATAGCTTTTTTAAGACAACATTTACTGCAGCAATCAATTATGAACCCCGGATTCAGACAGTCCCTTCTCCTAAACAAACAGGTGCATACACATCCCTTAGCACAGCAAGACTCAATAAGATTGTTTACAAAGTAATTCGCAATAAATCTCACGTGTAGTTTGCTTTTCCTTCCGAATGCAGCACCAGAAAAACACATTTAATTCTAAGGAGATATGTGCCTGTGCCTGAGAATGCACCCATGGAAAACAGAAAGGAATATACTAGAACTTAAATTTTGAAAAGCAAGTTCTTACAATTTGCAAAAGCAATTACCAGCAGATACATCTTGTTACTCTAGCTTTTGAATGGGGTTATATTTGTCTTCAGTGGGACTGGGTATGTGTTAACTCTTTGCTGATGAGACTACAAGGTTTACTACATAAGCTTAAACTGGTAAAAAAGGGATCCTTTGCTGCTACGGGATCCTGTCCTCTCATATTAAGAGTAATCCCTACCTAGAAGACACTAGCATTTCTCATTCTAATTTTCAGATTATAAATTATATAGTACAATTTATAACATTTAAGTGCAACCAGCTATCATTTACTTTTTACATCTCAATTAAACACCTATATTGGAAAAGATTTATGCCTTTTGTTAGAAAATTAAGAGAAATAGAACTGCATTCCTGAGAAATGTGAATGTCAAGTCAAATTTCCACGTTGTCTCATACCTTCCAAAGTAGGCTGACTTAATTTCCCTGGTTGTATCTGCGAGTCAGGTAGAAGCACAAATACAGAAGAAAATGTCCTTCTGAGGAAGTGTGTATATAAGGGTTTTGTGGAGATAACCCAAAATTTTGGGATTCCAGATATTAAGGAGCAGTTTGCCACTAGAAAGTGAAGGATTGTTCTTTTCTCCTTTCTGTCATCTTCTCTCCCCATTCTGATTCCCTACCGTCATGCTGAAGTGAGGCATAACATCAAATTCTCACAGACTCAATATCCCCATGTCTACAACTTCTGTCTTCTTCTGCACTGACACCTAATGTTTAGCAGCTCACTTTCTGCTCAGGGCACCTTCTAGAGTAAAAATAATTGTACAAAAATACTTTAAAAACTTGGTGTAAGCTTTAAGCTAAAACCTGACACATCTTAGGAACAATACATCTACGATGTCACCGTTTTAAAAGACCCTACCTCCACCAAGTCAGAAACAGAATGGTTTTAAAGGTTTTCAAATGTCCTACATCTTAGGTGTGAAATTGGTAGTGAATCAGTTGGTGTGAATGATTTTATTTGAAAGGACATTGCTTTAAGCTTTCTAATTCTTCGCATGCTCTTTGCAAAAATGTTTATATAGAAGATGATGGCCTTTCCATGCTATGCAGTTACAATTGCTTCAACAGATCACTGCACAGGAGAAGTGAACTCCTGCCTAATGAAAGCTGGCCTACTTGGAGTTCTGCCAATGCCCTTTCGTTAAATGTAAAGTTCATAATATTAATCAGGCAACTGCTTATACTGGGGATCAAGTGAACATTTTCTGAAATTACAGCTGAGTTTTGTCAAAATGTTAAGCTTTTCTTACCAAGTGCATTCAGAATGTCTGCTTGCTATCTCCCACTCTGACAACTAAATAACAAAGCCCATACAGTAGGCAGCTCACTGGGGTTTTACAGTGCCTGCAGCCCCAGCTGAAGGAATGTCAGTACAGGAAAGAAACCACAACGACTCAGCCAAATTTAAATTCAACACACCACAAAAAGCATTCTGAGGGAAAGACAAGCTGTGCCAGTGAAAGTGGGCCACGTATTGTAAATTTTGGTGGCAAAGGAAAAGCTTCAATTCAAGCCTCTCTGGGATGCTGGCACATGTGTCTGGCACTCTCTGCAGGGAAAAATGGGTGGTTGGTCTGTTTACAGCAGATCTACCAGCCTCCCTTTTCTGAAATCTTGCAACAAAGGCTCCTCCACTCTCTGGTGAAAACCTTAATCTGTAGGATGCAGAGGATGGGCTGCTGTCTACTGAACAGCCAAGCTCTACATGACCAAAATTCTGCAGAAAAAGATTGCTTCTGCTGGTACCATCCTAGTACAGATAAGGATAACCTGAAAAGTATTTTCTAAAAAGTCCTATCCTTTATAGCCTTCCATCGTTGCAATCTTCAAACCAGGAGAAGAAAGGAATTGCTAAGGCAAATACTGGACTAGAAGTATAAAGATATGTATCTTCTTGGTAGAACTGAGATGCAGAAGAGTAGGAAGCAGAACTGAGATTCAGAGGTTCATTCAAATGTACTTTGCTTTTTTTTCTCCTTGGAACATTATCCTCCCAGCACACAAGAGATCTCAGCCAGCTACTTTGATTCTCCCATCGTTTCTGGTTCAGCTTCAGTTGCTTTTATTCTTCACAATTCTCTTTATTTCTTCTTTCTTCCATTCCCTCTGTTCTGTAGGCACAATTGTCCTTTCCTGTCTTTTCCTAGTGAGTGACCTTAATCTCTCCCTCAGTCCACACCAGTGGAATTAGAATAAATTAATCAGAAGTGAAACAAATTTTATATCTGACTTTTAGCAATCTGACCAGCTTATTTATGTGTGGTATCCCTTTACACATATACACTGCCTGCTGAGCCTGTGAAAACTCTTCTTTACAGAGCTTCTGTTTGCCAGAGAACTAAGCATAGTTCCTATCAGTCTGAAGAATCCTCTCTAATTTGCTAAAGAAAAATGTCTGGGAAATGTATGTCCCTTAGTGCAAAACAGTCAATGTGAAGTTCAGCACATTGGAGTATACTGATAAGCTATCTAAATTCACTTGCCAAATGAGATAACTTGTCTATTGTAAGCCATCCAAAAATATTCTCATGGCTAGGATCCCTGTAAGTATAAACATTCTGATGAAGCAAAATGATTTAGAGTTACAATTAAAAAAACTGGAGTAAGCAAAAAGATACATAGGAAACATAATAATAATCCTATCCCAAAAGATTGTGCTATCCGAGGGGATCTAGAATATTAATTAGTAAGTTGTTGCAAACCTATAAAAAATCATCCCATAATTACTCTGAAAAAAAGTTGCAATTTCAAAGCAACACTGCAGAATAGCATACTGGATTAATTATGCCAGACTGCAGCAATAACCTTGAATTAAAGCTGCAACCTTCTATTTTTAAGAAACAATTGCCTTTCTGGTTGATGAAACCTGTCGTCCCATCAGGTAACAGACGTGACCAGGAAAGAGAAAAGCAATAATGAGTCAATCCAAGCTGTTTGATACATTTCAAATCTTCCTCCCACAGAGTGTAGCTGCCACAAGCTACATCACCAGTCTGGTTCTTGAAAACTCGATCTCCTCCCTGATGGGTGAATATGTCCCAGACATTAGGGTCCTTTCCATCTGCATTCCAGCCTTCTGCTTGAAAAACAAAACTTGGTCGTTACACTTTTGACATCAAAAGACATATGTTGCAAGTAAATATTTATCACAAAGTAGGTGCAAATCCCTGAAAATCTCATAGGCAAATTGAGATGTATTCTCTACCCACTCCTTATGTTATTTAAAGTAACTAGGAACTTTCAAGCATTAATATACATTTGCATTAGGTTTTGCATTTATTCATATTTTTACTTGCTGCTAATTATTTGAAAATTCTGTTTTAAAAAAACATCCAGACTTCTAACACTCTTCATACTTCCTTAGCCAAAAATCAGATGTTTGCCACCCTTGAGATATTACAGGTTTTCACAAAGGGCATTTTCTAATGCAACCTCCATCCATAAATGTAAAAGATCAGTCCATATCAAAGAAAGCCTTTAGGGTATGAGAAATACATCCAACAAACAGGCACTTATGGCTTTCAGGATGTCCTTTGAAAATCTTGACAGTTTGTTAAAAAGAAAGGAATGCCATTATGAGCCATGGCCCTAGGCACATGCAAGCTGAATTAATAACACAGCTCTACAAAACTTCTGCTTCTTGTTTAGCCAGACATTTACAGAAATTAATTTTGAATGTTCAAAAGCACGGCACCATTTTCCCCAAACTTTTAGAGTTTTGGGATATTTCTTCACAATTCTAAAATTGAGATACACAGATTACCATTAAAATATTCAAAATTTAGCTGTTGTATGAGATCTAACATATAATATTTGATCTGAATAAATGCACCTCTCTTCATTACAAGTTTCTTTGTCTTTCCTGAGCAATGCTGTAGCTGAGACAGACATTACATTTTTTTATGTGGAAAGCTCTGTAAACTTACTTCCCTCTGTAAATCCCTGTAAAGTGTGATTTAATCATAAAATTGCAATTAACCTCAAAATGGCCAACCTCATTTACCACTAAGATTCTTCAGAGTCCCAGTGCACGCACTGTTCCAGGGTTATTCTTTAAAAACTAAAATGACATTGTGTGTTAAAATTATGTATAAATTAAATATCAGTTGGGTTATAAGATTAATAACTACATAATAGCTACATATCAATCCTCAATAAAAGTGTTTTAATAATCAATTAGTATCATAGAAATTAGAGATGGAAGAGAACTATTAGGAGGTCATTGAGTCCATCCCCTGCCAACACAAGATTGCTCCCATAAGTATATTCAGTACTTAATATACATCTGTCTTATTAAATCTAAGTTTAATGCAAGGTTAAGCATATTGAAGACACTTAATTTAAAGCATTACTAAAATCTGTAATATCACTTCTATAACCTAGCTTTTCAAAGATCATTGTCACATTTCATGGTCTTTACAGAATTTTATTGCAGCACATGAACACCCATACATCTACATTTGGTTGGTCAGTAAATTAAATTTTACATGGGACAACCTTCAAACTAGGTCAAATTTTAGATCCAGACAGTTTGAGTTTTTATTAATCTTGGATTTTATCATACACTTGGTGCTCTCTGTATGCTCCTCAGAAAAATACAATACTACAAGTTTTGTATATCCCGCTTCAAATTTCAAACATGACTGCTGAAATAAAGTCATCTGAGAGAAGTGCAGGAAATAACAAATAACAGTAATTCTTTGATGGTACCTGGAATTTCGAAGCCTTTAAGAGCAGGCCTCCTGCACTGTATTGATTCGATACAGTTCTTTTTTCAGTACGATTGGAGTGAAGGGAAGAAAAAGCTGCCATAACAGGCAGTCAGCACACCTTCAGTTAAGAATCATCATCTAGAGCAGAGGCTGCACGATCCCTCTTTTTTGTCTGCCTTCCTCCAGCAAAGGAAGTGGGAGGGAGGAGGAGAAGCATTTGCTTTTCAGCAGAGTGTAACAGTACTACTCCCGTGGTCATTAGCCACTGTAAAGCGCTGAGCGGGGCTGCAGCAAACAGACCCACTTTCCAGCACTCCTCACACTGTTCAAAGAGACTTCCCTGTACAGCATCGAGCATCTGAGCTACCAGACAAAGTGTAGGAAGGAATCCAGCCAAGGCAACAGAAAGCTCTACAGACACTAACACATCCTACTGAGCCACAATTAGTCTGCAGAGAGCTTTGCTCTGCTTCAATGAACCAAGCTTGCACCTCTAAGCTTGCTCAGAAACTTCCACGCTACACAGCACTCCATAGTGTAGGCATAACTGGAGTTTCAGTGAGCTTTGGGGCCAGGAAAGAACAGTGACGAGGAGCTGATTTTACATGTAAAATACTGAGGTGTGAATTGGATACCAAATCAGCAGATGACATGCCATCAAATGAATAATATAAATTATTGTGATATGTGTTCCCCATTCTCTGCAATTATTACAACAGAAAGAAATGCAATGCTTTTCCACCTAGTGAAGCTACTAAAGCAGGAATATTACTGATCAGAGTATTTTTAAGTTTTCATATACTTTTACAAGTACACTTTTCCTCTAACTCAGCTGTCCTTTAACCTTTTGGAGTGAAATTTTCTTGACCTGGTCTCTGGCCAAAAAGTGTAATTTTGTTTGAATTAATGCAGTTCCACTATTTGGCATATGAAAGAAGTGAAGAAAACCACTTTTACCATTACAAGATTTTTTTTGCAACTTTCCCCCCACCCTTAAAAAAAAAAAGAGAAGAAGAAAAAAAAGTCAAGCAGAGAGTTGAAATTTAGCATAGAAATGGCCCTCAGTAAGAAGAAGTGCTTTTGAATGTTCTGGTGCAAATTGATTTTGATTTGACTGAGTCATGAACCTTTGAAATCTGCACTTTGAGCACACAGAGTACAATTGGTATGATTTTTTAGCGCTTTGAAATATACAGAGTGGAGAAGGTTGTGCTGTGCATAAATACATAGCTGACAGTAAAAAATAAAGTAGCCTGTCAGCTTGTGCCTCTTCCACTGTGTATCTTGTGACATGCACAGCAAGTGAGTTTGGACTCTACAAGAACTATTGCTTCAATCATGCTGCCTCTAAGTCGGAAGCTGCACAGCCTCTGAAGCTTTCAGGAGAAGGAATTCCCTGTTGAGTTTCTTACTTCTGCAGGAAAAGGGTCATTTGAGTAGTGTCTAGACCATATTATAGATTTTTTTTTAATGTTTTTCCCACTCAGAAGCCATAAGAAAGTTCATTAAAAATACATTAAGAGCGCATTAAAGTTGCACATCTAGCCACTCAGAAGGCAGGAAATTATAATGTCATTCTATATGCACACACAATTCACATTTTAAAAATTAGTTAGAAGAGCTATGTGCATTGCAGGATTCAAGTTAGAATCTGGCCCAGAATATTGATTCCCTGGGAACTGCGAGCTGTGCAGTCTATTAGGCGAAGTGAACTGAGCTCGTTACGAGGTACCGAGCATGGGCAAGTACTCTCAATTTCAGCAACAACCAAGAACCAAAGGCTACATCCTCAAAGACAATTTAGGATCTACAACTCCCATTTAGGTACTGAAATCAATGCGAGTTAAGTGCCTGTATGCTGCAGGGTACAATATGAGAAAATCAGGTCTATATGTAGTTTGAAGGTTTGTAAAGACACGTTTACAAAAGGATAAAGTTTGGAGTGGTTATGGCTGTAGGTGTCCCTATGTTTATGTGTTTACATCCCCTAATCTGCAACATATTTTCATACTGTGCTGGGCAAATCCCTTCACCAGTCCCTCTATTCAGCTGGGAACACAACACACGTCCCTGGGGGATAGCGTCCACAAGTTCAACTGTTAACCTCTCAGTTCTTCGTTTTTCATAATCTTTGGAGATGAGTTCCTAACTGAAGACTTCTTGTGAGTACCAATGTCTGATGAGGTAGTTGTCCCATCCAGTTTCAAAACAGCTAATAGCAATTTACTTGAACTAGCTCTACAGAAAGGATATACACAAGAAGTAGAAGAAAAATTACTTATATCTTACATATATACTTATACTTACTTCCTCCCCACCCCACCCCCCCCAATAACTAGCTCCATTTCCATTACCTAGCCATATTTCTGAGATTCGAAACATCTTCTACCCTCTTCTTACTACTCAGAAGTCAGAAGTGTTCAGACAGAAGCGCTACATGGATTTGCATCAGATGTAGCGTCTACACAACAAGGCAAAGATCAAACATTCCTGCACCCAGACTTTTCGTTCACTTAAAACTTCCTTAATGCTTTGATAGCTAAAAATTGACACCTTTAATTTGATATGCTGCTGTAGCTGCATCCCAAGCAAATCCAGCTGGAAAAGCAATATCCTCCACCACCGGCTGCAGAGGACAGGTGAATACACAGCATTATATGTGCCATGGAGATGTCAGTTTCATTTGCAGACAACACTTCCTGGCTTGATCACTCTTCCACTTGTTACAAGCAGATTCTATATGGAAGACAAAAATAAACCCTGCGCAGCTTCATACACTGAAGGGCAAGCCATGCACTTTGCATATCTCAGGATTAAAGCAGAGAGGTTCAGTCAGCTACCAGTGAAAGTGGAAAACGCAGCAGTGGAAAAGTTTAGGGTAGTCACAGTAAAAGGGCTCCTCCTAGTACAAAGAATTAATACTCAGGACAGATCCCTCTTTCTCTTCACTTGCCTCTCACCTCTCATCTCCCATACAGAGAGCTTTGTGGACCCTCTATTCAACATAATTCCTTTAGCCACCAGGCAAAAAATAATTTCCACCTCTTCCAGTAAGCTTCAAAAACCAGCAGCCCCTGTTCTTTTCTGGCATCAGAATTAATTTTTTTTCTCTTCCAACACCAGGAAAACTTGCCTGCAGTAGCTGAAAAAGGATATTTTAGCCATTACATGTTTTGCAGTGGAAACCAATGAGTAGACAAGCAAGATTTGTATGGGAGTACAGACAGAACAGCTATCTTTCTCCTTCTTTAAAACCCCGTGGATGCTCATTTTTTAGAGCAGCAATGACAACCTTATGGCATGTGTGCCAGAATCAGCATCTGCAAAACAGCCCTCAGGTCTCTTCCTCTACCTTCTGTCAATGCTGTTACTGCTCTCCTATCAGCAGACTGAAAAGGGAGCAGGAGCAAGAGGAGTCAGGTAACAAGTGAGATGGGTTGAAAGTAGTTTACCAGAAAACTGCAACACCTGCCACACTAGATGGCACTACTACTGCAATTTTTTTTTTTTTTTTTTTTTTTTTTTTTTTTTTTACTTACTGGTGGTTTTCCCCCATTTATTATAACACTACATCCACACTGCTTTTGCCGAGGTCAGTATCTGCACATACTGGACTGCTGTAATAAACGACCACTGTTCTTCTTTACTCCACTTACACTCTGCTCTCTTGATTTTGAAATCTTTCTGGGTGAGGACCTACTTCTGCAAAGCATTATACATGTAACTGACATTTTCTTTGATAATGAAAACAAGAAATCTTAATATACATAGGAAAGCCACTAATGCAGTCAATGCACATGCTTTTGCCAAGAATGCACACAATAAAAGAATCAACTTCTTAGGAAAAAAAAATTCCTTTGTAGAGATGCGGGGAAGCTGATTTAATTCCAAAATGAATATTGCAGAACCAGACAGTGCAGATGCAATGCAAAATAAATCAGGCTTTCACAGCAGGCATGTATTTCCTCAAGTATCTTTCAGAGGAAAGGTAAAAGCCCCTTGAATACAAAGGAACAAAGGGGGAAATGAGGCACAACATACTAATTTGTTCCCAAAACACATGCTGACACATGGTCTAGGCAAACGTACATATCCTTCATGTGTATTATACAGATGACCAAAAATTGATAAAATGAACTAGTCAGTGTTCTCTTGCTGAGAACAGGCTTTCATCTGCAAGATATGGACAGTTAACAGTCAAACTCATCAGGGCCACCTTAAATCATGATTAATAAATACTAATGAACCAGAGTAATAATGCTTATTTTTTACGTCATTAAATGTTACTGGTAGGCACCTTTGAAAATGTAAGTAACATTAATATTTTCCCTGAGAATAATAAAATTCAATTTCACAGGAGATATAATAAATACGTAACTCAATAACAGGGGGAGAGGTGCAGACAGGAGATAGTAACAATAAAAAGGTTTTATAAAAATGCTTAAGCATAAAAACAAGGCAAAAAAGTGTCACTGCTGATTCCCTATCAGGAATCAACAGAGATGGGTTTTGGGAGAGATTGAGTAGGAGGAAAATATTCCATAATCAGCCTGGGGGAGAATGAATAAAATTTGCCTCAGAGGTTAAGACAGATTCACAGTAATGAGATACCAGGTTATGTCAGATAAGTAGGCAGATACTGAAAGATGCAGGGCTTCAAAACTCAGAGAAGCTGTGCTTACAGCAACTAAGCTCAAACTTTTCTGGCAACCCAGTTTCTACATCTGTGATCCCAGTTCTGATTGTATTTCTGGATTCATAACCCACTCCTTACTGCAGTGGTGGGACTTGAAATTACATCTTCATTAGACCCACTGCATGGCTTCTAGGATGCACCCACCTTCTTACTCTGGTAATTTTCCCTACACCTAACAAATAATCTGGCCCCAACCTGAATTGCAGTATTTCACTGTACCATTGTTTTGTTCAACACACATAGGTATAAAACTTTAGGAGAACTACTGAACTATCTAGAGGCCATATTTTTCCAGACTACGTTTAAGGTCTTTACATTTGCACTGGCACATATGTAACCAAATGAGCTCAAGCCAAGTATTCATAAGAAAAAACAAGCAGTTTCTGGGTATCCAAATGCATTTGGACAAAGATTTTTTTGTCAAGTCAATAAAAAGCAGGAGTAATTGGCCCTGGTAATAAGGGTTAGCAACTAAATTTACAAAATGGTAGATATTTTATTAAGGTGAAAGATGAATAGGTTTTGGTATTGGACTTTAAGTCATGTGAGATTAATTATTATCAGAGGAGTTGTATCTTGTCAAATGGAGATTTTCCTGACTGAATTGATGTTTCCTATTATAAATACCTTTAATAGTATTTACTATGGAGTTTAGAAATTAAATTTTGAAGGGGTGATGAAAATTAAAATTTTACACCATGCAGGGACCAGTAGAAAGATATACCTTCTTTGGAAGCGAGACTGTATGTCTCTGAAACAGCCAAAGATAGAAGTTCATATCTTCTGTGAGTTCTCTTTGTAATTGCTACTCATAAATTTAGCTTCTCTCTCTGGCAACATAATAGAGCAGCTATTGAGAAACAAATTTACTAAAACACTTTGAAGTCTGCCAGACAAACTTGATTTTTTTTAATAGTAATACAAAATTAATGAATAGATAGTAGAAGATATACTGTCATATGTCTGACTTTTAGCCATATACTGTTTAGCCATATACATGTTTTCTTCAGGATATTTTAGCACTGGGCTTAAGGTGTTCTCAATTAAGTTATGGAGACAGTTTCTGCCTTACACTGTGGCTGCAGTAGAAGACTCATAACTTTGATTCTCTAAATTCAGCTTTAATTAGAAGCTGCCCCTGGATTGTTGATTAGCCTTTCTTCTCCCATCACCAATGTGTCAAAATTCTGTTCCCAAACTTAAATCAAATTGGAAATGAACTATCATGTTGACTGAAATGAAGGGTGATGACAAACAATGAAGGGTAATGATAAACAATAACTTTGAAGGGAGGCATTTAGTGCAGTACACAAAGATTAGTATTACTTCTGATCTCATTTAATAGCTTCAATAATGAGCTAGAAGAGGGAGTAAATGGTACATTAATGAAATCTGCAGATCTATTAAACTAGGAGGAGCTGAGCACACTGCTGAAAATGGAGAAATAATTCAAGGGTTCCTGGGAAGATTAGAAACACAGGCAGAATATTGCAATGAGATGCTATTTAGAAAACAGATGAATAATATTTTGGTAAAAAATCAACAGATGGTAACAGGTAAAAATCTGGAGAGCTGTAATGCTGGAAGAGATTCAAAATTAAGAACATCAGGAAAACTCGGCAGGAATCTGTAACTGAGCATTAGATATAAACTGGGAAATTTGGGCAAAACTATTAAAGAATAAGTAAACAAGTAATGACTCATCTTAAAGCAGCTCTACAACCATCACTTCTCTTCTGTGTATAGCATGGGCACTGGAAAAACAGACTATCACTCAGATGGATAGAGATTTTACAGCTATGGAACTTTTTCCTGGAAGAAAACTCACAAGTAAGCCATTCATGTAACAGTGTGTTGTCCTTCATAAAGTGAATGACATAACAGTGAGCCACTGGCTGAAAAAACATAAAAAACTCAAGACTGAAGAAATAAAATATTCTCCCACTGCTTCTGGTAATTGCATGATGCAGCTTGAATTTTTTTATATTCCTGAGGAAACTGCCGATGCAATGCCAGCTGCTATGAGCTTTCCAATACCAGATATATGTGCACAATACCTTGGAGACCTAAAGCTAGTTGTGAGCAAGTTAGTTGCATTTGGGGGGCTCACACAAATTAATCTTGCTGGGACTAACTCTCCACAAACTATAGTGGAGGACCAAACTAGTGTTACGTCACTCCCTGTACCAGAAAAATCTCGGCAATTCAGCATGGCAACAGCATTAGGATGTATAGTATGTTTGTAAAGTGATATTCCACATTGGTCATCAGTCTTCAGAAGTCCTTGATAGTTCTTGGATGTTGAAAGCAATTGTCCTTTATTGCTGAGTGCCTCCATACAGTATTTTTAAGTGGGCTTGTCTGCTCAGGAGTTTGTCACTGTCACTAAATTGTGACACAACACTGAGTGCACAGAGCAGGGCGTTGATCCACAGCTTTAAATTTGCACACTTCAGTAGAAAACCTGGCAAAAGCCCTTTCATGTAAAACCATGCTCTATTCCTTTATATCTTGGCATGTCCTGCTGTTCCACCCTTCTGGATCACTCATCTTTTAGGTGAACAAGCTTGAAAACAATGAGCCATCATGCAAAAATATCAGGATAAAAAAAGGAAGAGATATATTTATGAAAAACAACACAAAAAATACCAGAAGTATAGGCAGGCCCTCTGGTGCCTTGTGAATGCACTGTTTGCTGAGCCAGCACCCTTTCACTGGTATTTCAGGGAGAGCTGTCTATACTCTCTAGAAACTGAGAGTTTCAAGATGTTTGCAGAGCTACCTACAGGCAAACCTGCTTAATATGATTTTGCCAGGAAAATGTCTGCTGCAACTTACCAGATTGGCAGCAACTGGTTAGAAAGACACATCTGAATGATTTTAGCTAAACTTGTTAACATTTTTAAAATAGAAGACAAAGTCTCACACATGTTTAAAAGTGGCACAATTTCCCTATTTATGCCATGAATCTGTAGGCTATTTTGCTACACAGTTTAGTCTTCAAAATCATGTACATAGAATCTTCACTGCACATACCTAGTTCTGCTTTAAAATCAGTATGCCTCATTTTTCACACTACGCACACTTCGAAATCCCAGCACCTTATCCTCTGGAACATCATTTCAGTGCCCATAACTAGAAGTCAAATTTGGCTCATTTGAAAATGTAGGCCCAGTATCTGTTTGTTTTGCTGTTTCTGAAATTTCTCCCTTCTTAACAGGTTTACCCTTAGAAACTTGTTGTATTACTTGGTTTTTATTGCTGAAAGATTATATACGTGATATCTTTATTATTCTCCCATTCTAACATTCACAACTTACATATTTCCTAGCACAGGAATGTTTGTTCTTTCTTCTGACCCCACATGCCAACAACAAGACAGCAGCAGCCCCTGTTGCAGTGCATTCCAGGAGGAAGAGGTGTGTGCTGATGTCACGTCACATGATGGGGACGTTAAATATTGCTGAGATGTTTGAATGCTTACAGGCACAATATCCATGGGGATCACTAACCAGAGCCAACCAAATTTGAAAGAAAACTGACATATGTGAGAATACACGGCTGAATAAATATTGGTGCTGCAACATGACACTCAAGAAAGCCTGAAAAGCTGGTGCAAGTACCATATTAGGCACCAGAGAATATACTTGAAGAAGACATTACAGATGCTGGTACTAAGGGAAATGCTTCAAGCAACACCCACAAGACCACAAAAAAGTGAAAATCAACACCATCACGTAAACCTGTTTTTAAAACTGAATTATCACAGAAGCACTTTTTTTTTTCTTAAATGCAGGTTTTCTCACCAAAACAGTAATAACCTAAAAAAATTCTTGACAGTTTTTACTGCCTTTTTTTTTTCCTTCCAGGTTTGGGTTTTGGTGGGGGTTTTTTTTGTCTGTTTGTTTTTTGGTTTTATTTTGTTTTTTTAATGTTTTTTTAAATTTTAATACAATCATGGAATAAACCAGGAAAGGATTCTGCCCCGACCAATTTTATATTGGGGATATATTGACAAAACAAAATTATTTCAAAAGTTATAATAAAGTCCTGCAGAGTCTCACTATTTGTTTTCAGAATTAGCTTGAAATAGTGCAACTAGTTTATATAGCACTGAAACTATATCTTTCATTTTCTTTTTGTTCCAGAAATGCTGTTTCTCATGTCACTGACTATGACTAACGACATTGACTATGACTTTAGCAAATATGCTTGAGAAGCTTCTTCCACCAGTCAGGATTAAGAAATCCCATTATATTAGTGCATTTACATAAAATTCACTTGCCTGTATCAGCAATATAGAACCATCTACTATTAAATGGTGGCACACTATGAGAGACAGTAGTTGATATTACTTTTCAAAAGATTTGTGCGACACCATTATCCTGTAAATATTTTTTCCTTTTGCAAGAAATACTATCCATTGTACTCCTCATTTTAATCCTGCAAAATAGTAGTGAGTACTATTGCTTGCACCTGGAAAAGGAGATGTACATCAGTACTTTAATTTGACAAAGTAATTCAGATACCTATTTGAAATTCAGTAAATACAGGTTATTTTTCAAACAACTTGAGTTTTATACATACATATACACATATACACACACACACATATATATATAGTCTTCCAAACGGTATTACAGACGTGCAGTGATGTCTCAGGACTATGTTATTCTGGAAATATCACAAAACATGTACCTGACCCTGAAGCTAAACTAATAGAATAAAATCAATACAACTGTTTAACATAGCCTTCTATTTCTTGATTTAAGCACATAAATAAAAAAAAGATTAAAGGATACAGTAGGCATAATGGGCCAGCACTGACCTTTTTACCATCACAGAGGTTGTCTCCTTAATAAAGAAGTCACATGGATAAATACTGTGTCTCATTCAATTTAAGCTCTTTATATCTTCCCTCATATTTTAGCTTGGCACAGAGTAAACTGAACAATGGCATAGTGTAGATTAAATCATACACATTCTTCCCCTTCTGATGAAATACTTCAGAATTTTATAATCACACAACAAAAAAAAGTGGAGTTATGGGTAAGCAAGTCTATTTTTAGATTGAGCTCCTTTCATTCTCTCTTAGTTGCCCTTCAGACTAAACTGGTGAATAGACCTAGCAATGGTTGTTTTATGAAAGCTTTTGGCTGCTGAGTGATCAATATCCCATAGAAGGCAATAGTTAGAGCTCTGAGGATGTGGATATTGGGCACATATGCACACTGAGCTCTTAGAAATATTTCTGGTTCCTCAAATTCCCATGGAAGTCTGTAGAAAAATTGTGTTTATGTAATTAAAAGACTACATCATGATCTATGGCATAGATTGGGATAGGGGAACAAAGGCAACCTTCTATTTTCTAGCCTTTGAAAAGCAGATTTTGTGAATTACCACTATTTAGCAGAATACATATAGCAGCTTATTAAATGTATTTAAAATATGTCCAGTGATGGTGCTACTACCCACACCACTCTCCTCTCGGTCTGAGCCAAGGCAAGAAGTTGTAGCAATAGAAAGCTGTTACCTTTTATGTGGACCTTGCCATTGGTTGCAGTTATCTGTTTCCTTGCCAAAGACTGAGTAACTTTATATTGAGTTCCAAGTTCTCCAGCAGACTGTGCTCTACTGATTACCAATTATTTTATATTCTGTTTCTGGCCTGTATTAATGATCTTAGCCTCAGTTTTGTTTCGGTTTGTTTTTTGCATTTTTTTAAAACACAGCCTTTGTCAGTAGCAGGAGAATGGCAAGGGAACTTTTGTTGGGCCTCCAAATTCTAGCATGGAGCCAGCTCCATCTCTGTAGGAGCAGTCCAATCCAGTTAATGCAAAGAAGATGATGGCGGCTGAAGCGTTCTCAAAGCAGACAGAATCTTTGGCAGATTACATAACCAAGCATTAACAAGTTCTCCACTGAGCTTATGTAACGTGTATTTCTTCTCCAAGGCTTATACTGGCTCCAAATTTATGGCAGCTTAATAGGTAGGGCAAGAGGGGCAAGCTGACAAGCATGTGTCATTGGTGTCCCAATTTTGATTCACTCCTCAACCAGTGTCTAGAGGTGCTAAAGCTATCTTGTTTCCTTTCTGCAAGAATCTCATGCTTCAGATGCCTCTGATCCATACAACCCGTACAAATGTGAGACTGAAAAAGGCAGACAGACTTGTGCCCTGAAACAATGAAGAATAGATGCAATGGTTATTAGACATCTTGAATGAAATATTTGCAAGGGTCTAGTTCTTGTTTAGCCCGAGTCAGGTTAGATATGCATTTCTCAATAACCAGATGAGTGTCTTAAGCAGCACGTATTGGTTATCCTGTGCTGAACTTAAAAATCCCTCTTTTTTTATTTTTCTTTTTTTTTTGGCATCCTGGGTATCTTTTTCATAAAAAGTGTATCATAATGCTGCATTCTGACAAAATATCTTGGTTCTAAATCTCAGTTTTCAACAGTAAGAAAAAAAATTTAAAAGTCATAGTAATTTCTTTTTAGACCTCATCTTTCCATGCTCACTGTTTTCCTCCTTTTAAACATTTTAGTCTGGAATTCCCCAGAGTACAGTGGAAAAAATACAAGTTCTATCACACTTCCACAAGTAGAATACCAAAAGGTTTCTATTTCGGACTCTATATGGACACAGGCTCTACAAACAAAATCAACACAAGCTTTCTATTAGTCACTGACAGTTGGATGAGGTCTTAGCTTTCACCAAAACAAAATATTTAATGAACTGGAATAAAATAAAAAGAGTGGAAAATAACACATGAATGTTATCAAAATTTTTTGTCTATCAAAACATTTTTTTTCATATGACTGTAACTGATATTTTTAAAACTACTTTTGCAGTCTTCTTTCAACAGCTGAACTTCCCCTATGTCACAGGATGTTAACAGGTATTGCAAAAGGGATTCGGATTTTTTATTTCACTCTCCTTCTCCCAGTCAAGATTAGCCAAGTCCTCATAAACATACGCTATATACAAGATTTCTAAGGGTATTTTTCCTGCAGTGACAGAACGCAGCCCTGGATTGATGCCTAGAACAGATCCAAGATACGTATCTCTCATCATGCTTTGTGTCATGTGCTACTGGTTACAGCGCTTGCAAATGTTATCCAGCTGGATTAGTACCATAACCACACCTTCGCTATTCAAAGAGAAAGTTTAAAATTAACAAAATCTTTGTTCTCCTACAATAGTTCAGTGAGAATGTCAGCATGACAGAGCAAGCTGGGAAGACTTTCTTAAGAGAAGATCTTGTGATTGCTATAACTTCTGTTTATCACTATACCTGTTTATTTCCATGGAATAATTTATAGCCATTAATTTCTCTAGGCACTGGTTTGTTGTTTATTTAAAAATAAGGTGATAGTAATTTGAAACTTTTTTTCAACTTTTTTCCCTTCAATGTGCTGAGTCTTCAAATGAGAGGCGTTCACAGATGAAACAATGGAAAGAGAACACAATACGTAGGGAATAACACTGCCAAAAGACAAAGAATCCTTAAAAAATATATATATACTCATACCAATTGCTTCCTTCCACAATACTGGAAGCATTCAGTGCAAAAAGATTATAGTGCTGTTATGCACAGATCTTTCTCTATCCCTCGAAAGACACTACACAGGAGAAAAGAGCCCCTAATGAAAAGATAAATGATTTCTCAAAAACCACACAAAAGATCAATATCAGGATTAGGAAAACGTTTAGATCTTTCATCAGGGACATGTCCTTTTCAGAGGACAATACCTATCTGTATCTTCTCACATCTACTGCAGAATTACCTGGCCCTGAGCACATTTCTGAAAAGCTAAGGAAATATGCAAATGGATGTTTACTTTACAATATATAACTATAAAAATGGAAAGCTAGAAGTTTTTTGTTAGGTTTAATTGTCTTTAATATTGAGGGGTACACTGAAAGCAAATATACAGTTCTGCTTTGTTCTGGCAAGCATATCTGTTGAAACGCTCAGCACTCATATATCTCTTCAAAAACTGACATTAACAGAGCTTTGTAACTGAAATGTTAAAATGTCAGAAAGAAGACCTGAAACCCAAAATCACGTATCTCAGCTCTGCCCTTCTCTGCAGTAACCTGTATGTACTGCTGAGTGGATGCTGAAATACATCTTTTCATCCATAACTTTGCAATAGCAAGTTTCCTGTACTAAATTTACTTCGTATTTTAAAAGTTGAATGATTGCCTATTAAAGTCAATACTATAGAATCTCAGCTTCTATGAAGAAAGAAATATTAAAGTCATGTGTTCAGTATACAACCAACTCAAATATGAACATTGTAATGACATTAGAGATTACCTTTTTATCATTCAAATTTTTCCTGTGAATCTGTAAGGGAAAGAGGTGATTTTATAAAAGACATAATTATAGCTGCTTTTGAAGAGAGTTGTGATCACAATCTACTAAGAGGATGGATAAGTATTTAACTGTGGGACTAGAATTTTAACAGAAGTGACAAACCTATCTGAAAACAATAGCTTTTCCATTGGACACAATCAAAAAACTGCTATGCTTTTCCATTGTGGCTTATCTCTGTCCACCTATAGCACTTTAAAATTTATCCTCTTAATAATCAGTAAAGCTTGAATAATATGTTTGCATAGTTATTCATCACTGAGATAAATTAAGGAAACTTTTGTTTAAGGCTGGAAAAAGTAAAAAAATTGTTTGGTTATTTGACCGTAATTCACAGAATTCTATGGAGTAATGCCATTATCCCACTCAAAGCATTTGATACTTGTGACCTCCCACGAGTTCACTTATTCTGCTCACTTCTGCAGGCACTGTGTCTCTTTATGATTCCCTGACCATTGTGCAATCTCTCCTGGGCGCTTGTCTCTCCCATGTGATGTCACTGCATCATTTAGTGAGATAAATGCTTGCACACACTTACTCTGAGACAGGAAACTCATCAAGAGCGGAGGAAATAATTCAAATTTCCAAACATTGGCAATTTCTTAATTTCATTTGTTTCTTAAAGCTCTGCTTCTTTCCACACAAAGTCCACACCATTTAAAAAGAAAGACAGCTTGGATAATCTGTATAGGTCTACCAAATAGGAACAGACTGGTGAAAAAGCACTGAAAAGAGCACGTCTATACGAAATTCTCTGAGATAAATTTCAAAATCTTCAGATATGACTCTTGCTTAAAGCTCTGTAAGAAAAAATCCACAACTCTTCATGTAAGGAAAAGCAAACTGTTACATGACTTAAGATCACAAACTGGATGATTTTTTTCCCCTCAAACTTAATAAGTGAACTAGGATAAAACTGACCTTTGGTCAATAATCGTATCTGAGAAATTTCAGCTGTGAAGGTGAAAGTTTGACAAAGTCATAAATAGCTGAAAAGGACAGAAAGGAAACACTAAAAAGACCCTCTAAATGTCACAATGCTCTCCATCTGGAATACCATTGCTAGTACTTTTACAATGCAGTACAGACAGCAGACTAAGGTGATCAA
Organism: Rhagologus leucostigma; assembly: GCA_013397725.1. NCBI lineage: Eukaryota > Metazoa > Chordata > Aves > Passeriformes > Rhagologus > Rhagologus leucostigma. Next base: position 3,331,103 of record VZTD01003639.1, on the reverse strand, counting down.
TGCAACAACAATCTGTCTTAAAAATCTGTCATAAAAAGAGGAAAAATATCATGAAAATTAGAGATGAGATCATGGATCATCCAGAAGACCACCTGCTGAAGAAGAAGACAAAGAAGGAAAGAAAGTCTGTTTTATCCGACTTCAGTTTCTTGCTGGACTGACCCTTGAACCATTAAGTCATCAGTTTCCAAACATTCAGTTTTACTGGCCAGTTACTCAGCAGAACATGACATGATCAATGATCTCAAAGTTTTCAGCTGGTTGTATTGATCAAATATATAAACAAAACACAACTGTCAGCTGCTTTGACTTTACTGCTGATGAAGTGATGTTTAAAACAATTAACGAATTAATGCTCAAACACAGATTAAAGAACCCATAGCTTACATAAAAGAGCAAAACTGTTTACTACTCAATTAATTAATAATTTGCCTTATAATTGATTTTTTTAATTGTTTTACTGACAAAATAGAAGTGTGAGCTATAATTACCAGCTACCTATAATAGCCCTTTTTTCTTTTTGGATTTCTGTTAATTATTTCTCAAGTGAAGGAAGCAGGATCACTGGTGCTGCCAAACTCTTTTAAAATTATTGGTGCTAAAAAAATAAATATCAGAAAATGCAAATCATTACAAAATGTGAAGGTTGATTACTTTTTGTAAAAAACCAGGCAGATGAGCAAATGCTATGAAATGCTGAGGCAGGGCTGGGGCACACAAAGGAGTTATGGTAAACTAATGAGCTTCCAGGTGTCGGCTCAGCTTGGGTAGCTAGTAATATTTGTACTCTTAGCCTGGAGCAAATCTGAAGCAAAAGGTGTTAGGTAAGTCTTCAGAGAAAGCACCCTCTGTTAGCAGGACCAGCCCTAAACAAGAGTCAAAGTTTGCAAAGGCACACCACTTAACGAAGAACAACTTAGTTCACTCCTCCTTGACCTACTCTGAAAATAGGAACAATTTCAGCTTTTAAAGGTGGTTATTTAATTTCCCTCTGACAGCAACAGAATGATCCAAGGCTCTGTACTATCTTACCTTTTCAGAAGAAGTGTCTATAAAACAGGAATTGCTTTCAAAAAGAGACTTGGAGTCAAATTCATTATTGGTCTCCTGGAAAATGTAATTTATGTCTCGCTTAGCCAGGTAAGATGGGAGGCAATCTAGTTGTTAGAAAATAAGGAGCTGAGTTAAAGAAAATGGAAGGGGAAAGAATTAAGCATGAAAAGAATACTATTTAAGGAAAGGGTGAAAACTGAGAGATTAATTTACTGTTAGTTCCATTTTATCTCTTGTAAGTACATTTTTTAATTCTTTAAATCGAAGTTCTTCTGCTCTATGTGTATTGCCATTATTTCCCTGGAATTGAAAATGTCTGTTTTGTTCAGCAAGTGCATGTTAGAAATCTTGTGCTATTAAAAGATGGTGCCAATGTTAACTATTATACAAAGGATTAAATCTTAACTAAGTAGTATTAAAAAGTGACTCTATAAACCTTTAGGTTACTGGTACTTAAAGATTTTTCAAAGAAAAGAAGACCAATATGAGGGATTAATAGTTAAGGTTATGCAAAATCCACTTAATCAGCATGGCTAATTTTAGCTTTGACTAAAGCTGCTGGCAACTATGTGTATTTTGCTTTGGGGCTTTACTTTTCAAGAGAGTGATGAATACATTTTTGAGGTAAATTTATCTTAACTGAAAGTCTACCTAATGCTCTTTAATTGCTGAAAAAGTGATTTTAATAGCATTTGCATTTAGGAGAGGAAGGAGATCTTCAGCTGTGCATCTTTAAGACCCCAAAATAAGCATTTTACTTTCACATTTATATAATATACTGCTTGACTATAAAACAGGTGAATTTTATAAACAATACAGTCATCAACATGGGCATTGTTTATGAAGAAATAATTGTTCTCCTGATAGTACATACTCTATTCAGGAAAGAGCCTAGGAAAACTGGAGCATACTCTGAAGACACGAATACAATGACTTGCCAAACTATCTAGGGCATAAATGCTGAGAATGAGGGTCTTTCATTGACAAATGCTACCTAAGCAAGGCAGATGCACAGTGTCAGCTCAAGTACCCCAGGCATTTCAAACCAGAAATATAAACTTGCTAATACTTACAGCACTTTTACCCGGCTCCAAAATCACAAAGGATTAGATCATTCAACATGAAGTGGATTAAATGTGGTTATGTTCTTAGCTTAAACCAAACTATATGAATACAAGCTCTGAGCTTCCTGTCCTGTGAGAGTCAGATAAAATCTGACTGCATCTTACAGTGGTGGGGTAAGGTATTGAGAAAGCAAGGGCTGGGCATTTGGTGAACTCAGCTTCACAAAGTGGTCAAAATCTTGTGGGAGGAGCTACGCTTTATGTTACAAAAATGAAGAACCATGGTCATAATTCCATAGTGGATAATAAAGGGCTTTATCTAGTGGAAAAACGGGGAAAACCTAATAAAATTAGGTTTTAATTTAATCAAAACTATTGATTTAAAATCATGTGAAATTTGGATGAGTGTACCTATGTTAGCACACTGCAATTATTCACACAAACAAGGTAATGTTATGTTAAAACATATGGCAAGATCCTAGCATACCAGTATAGAATAATTTAATTTATGAGAAATTGAAGTCTCTTTAGGTAGTTTCAATACTACTTTTTTTCTGTGTCATGAATTAATTAATTAATTGAAATCCATGCAGCTTTGCTTCCCTACACTTGCTGTCATGGCCTAAGAAAGTCATCCCACCTTTCCCCTTTTCTTAGGATTTTCACAGCACTTTTCCAGTGAAACCTGTTTATCAGCTAGGATCATAAGGCATGACATACTGGATTAGATTCAGTGCATCCAACTATGTGAGTATTCTGTGTGTGGCAATGATCAGCATTTTCAGAAAAAGCACACAAACTTCCAGTGAGCAAATGAACTTTCTCTCACCCTATGCTAAGGGCTGGAGAAGTCTTAGGCACTGTGTACCAAGCTGACAATTGCACGTAATTACGTCAGTTCACTCTATCTAAAATTAGGCAAAGTGAGTAACTGAACAAAAGGCACTTTGGAGAAACACGGAATCTCAACCTGTCAGGAGTGATGCTTTTCCTTCCAGTAGGAAATTTATTCTGTAATGAAGATTGTGATTAGCGCTATGTACTTACAGAGGCTGAGTTTCAGCTAACTAGTTGATGTGCTGTTAGCACTGTTATTGTGACAGCAATTGTGAAATGGATTAAAGAGTCACATAAATATTTGGGTGGCAAGCTTGTGCTGGTCCTGGTGCTACCATGGCCACATCACTATACACATTCGTGTTATAGATTGCCTCTCCTACAGGCAGTATCTGCAAGGGCTAGAGTTACAGTGTTTTTTTCAGTGCATGTCTTGGATATATGTCCCACAAGAAGCCATACCTCACCCTGTGGCCATGTTAGAAATGCGGTCTTCCAGATTGCAAACGGCAATTAGATTGACTAGACTCAATGAAAATGAGATAATACATATTTTACTATTTCCCTTGATTAAATGTCATCCAGTAATACAATGCTGCCTTTTTAAGATATTCCTGCTCCTGCCATCTAGTCTTACTCAGATATTGTCTTTGATTCTTGGTTTAGATAATTGCTTGGTAGACCACTGCATGGTACTCTTCGCTACACCTCAGAAGAAGCTGTACCTTCTTGATTGGAAAAAAATTGTTGGTAGAGATTTGTAAGAGGTATGTCTTTGAAAACGAATTATGCTAATAGCTTGGTTAGCAATCTTCAAAGTTTTAGCTTTTCTGTTTTTCATTGTAGAATAGCACTTGGAGAACAGTAACTACAAGCAATAAGGATCTGAGCCTGAAATTTCCTATACAGCTGTAATTCAAATTTCCTCACCTTCAGAGAATCACACAGCCCCCATTGCCTTATACGGTTGTTTGGGTTTTTTTTCTTTTTTTGCTGAAGGCATTCAGAAAGGGCATATGTATAACTATCTTAACATTTGTTATCTTGTTTTGCATTCTTACTTACATTCATGTGACCAAATTCATTTCTGTGGGGTAGATCTGAAAAACACTTTAAAACTTTGAGAACTACTTATCTGTATCTGTTTCTACATAGATGTTTATATTACAGCTTCTCAATTAAAAAAGAAAAAAAAATTACCCTTCCATATCTCCTAGGAAACATTCCTAAAAATGTATTTTGAGATATAAGCTCTGATCAGACCTCCCTACATCAGAGGCTGTTAGTGTTTTTTTAAGTCAAAGTATTGTTACTTACGAATAAATTTGTTTAGGTATGCTATAACAAATGCTTTTAGTTTTAGACTAGAAGTATCTATATCCATTACAACTCACAATGAAGAATTGTAAACTTTGGAGGCTACGTAAATTTCTGTACTCTTCACTGTGCTGCTTCAAAATACCAATGTCTAAAAAAAGGCTGACAATTACCTGGAATGTAAAAATTGGGACATTAGATAGGGTGTACTATTCCCAGCAACTTCTGAAAACATGCCTGGCACATTACTTCCTCTGAAAGAAGAGGTAGTGGTGTGTGGGCTTCTTAAACGCCCTTACTGCCTGCTGAGAGTAACTTAAAAGATCTCATGTCTTCTGTTTTCACACTACATCAACTCCAGCCACGTGGGCCTCCAACAGCAGCAACTCCACAGTCACTCTTGTTTACTGTTTATTCCACCCATTGTTAGCAAAATTTCCCCTCTGTATATTGCATGTACCCTTTATGTTGTTCTCAGTAAGCAGTACTTGCAATCTAATATGTATTTGTATACTGTTAAAAGTTGCTGTCATTCTTTTCTATGAAGTGAACACGTCTACATAGAAATTGAGTTATAAGGTGAAAAAACCCTAAATCCATCCATTTTAATTATGTATTTTAAGCTCTTAAATTTATGCTAAGATGATATTGTGATTGTACTAGTAAAAACGTTTGAGGTAGCATTCGTTATGAAGGAGAACAAAGTTACCTTCGTCTTTGCATCTTTACATGTGATACTTTCCCTGAAAAAAACCCAGTGAAGTAATTTTCTACTATTTAAAATATAAGCTCATAACTTTTTAACCCCAATCTATCTAATGATATTGTACCCTTGCCCTTTTTAAAATTAACTATTCAAGTTGTGTGGTACTTGACTGAAATGAGAAGGCTCACTGCTTATGAGTGCAAATCCATTCCTAGGGAAGTCAGAAGCAATTTTGCATTTATTTCAACTTTAATGCAATCTCGATTATATTAAGGGTGTAGAAATGATTGTGGCAAAAGTTTTATTGACTCAGGTTTTATTTGTGGAATATATATATTCATTATACTTTAAAATAAACACTACTGAAGTCTATGTGCAGACAAAATCAACTCTTTAACAATTAAGAGTATTTGCTTTTTCTGGTATAAAACACTTTGTTCATTGCATCTGCCTATTCTTTGTGCTCTACATTTCAGTCTTTTTTTTTTACAACTGATGTCTCCTTTCAACATTATATTTTTATTCTAACGCTAAAATACATAAGTTGTGTTTTATTGTCAGATTTGATTAGCTCACCTGCTGTTCAGGTGTGTGCTGCCCTTCTTAACTTGGAAAGGTTGTCTCTTGAAAATCTGCAAAACTAACTTGATAATCATCCTTTAAAACTTCTAAAAATGTTCCTTTCCTCTAATTGCAATGAAAAGTCTTGACGATGATGCTGCTGATGTTCCTGCTAAAATTGCTCTCTGCAAGTCTAACAAAGAGCCTCTCACTGATATCTTGGGATCGCATATCTCTATCACCTATTGCCTCTTAGCACATCAGCTTTTGGGACAAGAACAAGTTTTTGCATTCTTAAAAGCCAAAACATTCTCTTAGTTGTCAAAAAACATAGGTGGCCATACCTGCCAACAGCATGGCTGTTTGCTGTGGAAAAACAAATAAATAATCATAAGAATCTTTATTAGCTTTTATAAAGAAAACAGAGCAAAAGATCCCAAAGACATGTAGTGCCATTAGGCATCTTTTTTCACTCGGTCAAAACAAAAAGGCATAAACATTTCATGAATTCTGTGATTGTAGATGAATGGACAGAAATACCAGTCAAGAGAAGCAACATCAATAAATAAATTTGAGATAATCCTGCAGCAACCAAAGCTCTATTTAGATACGCTTTGGAATATTTAATATATCTAAATAAAGCAACTCAGCTGTGTAGCAGAAAACTGATGCTGATGTAAGCTGTTCTGGTGCTGGCATAGAACCAAAATGGCTGTCATTTTTGCTGGTCTGCTCAGTTTCTTTATTTAGGTATTTCTTACATGAGATGCTGTTTTATGGGGTTTTTTTTACTTAAATAAAAAAAAATTAAAAAATCCCTTCATGTCTAAATTGAGCTGTGTAAGATGTTTGATCGTGCAAAGTGTTTTTGATCTACTCCCAGCTATCAGCTGAACTGGAAAAGTTTTTCAGTGTTTGATTTATTTACCTGTGTGTTCATTTTGTGCTGGTTCTGTTTAATCCAAGTAAACTTATTTTTGAGAATGCCACGTGCAACCAGGATCAGTGTTTTACTAATATTAAGAAATTCTGTTTACCACTTTTGCTTTGTGTATTCATTATTTCATCGAAGAAACCAATTAGTTTGGTTTCACTTGATTTATGCTTTTTTGAAATGTGTTACTGATTTAACACTGCGTTTTCTTCAACCTGCTTACATATTGATTGCTCTTGCTTTACTAATTGTTCTAGTTATACGTCAGATATTGGAGTTAAATTTAGTGGCCTATAATTCTTCTTCATTTTTCCTCAACTCTCACTTATTCTCTTCTTTTAAATTGTAATATAATTTTAGCCTCCTCTTGGTTTCCAGAGGCAAAGAAATGCAGACGGATATTAAACTGAGCAGTACGCAACAGCACAACTAATAAAATCTAGTTCGATTAACCAGTGACTTAATGGGAAAGGAGAAAGTCCTGCTTAAACAGGACTAGCAAGGTGCCTTCCATCCTGGGCTCACAAGACCATATCCTCTCTTAATTCCTGTACTTCTTGTTTTCTGTGAGTGTGTATTTCTTCAGGGCGTGAGGGAGGGTGAAGTAAAAGGTTGTCAGTTGTTTGTTTAGTATTTTCAGATATGAATCAGCTGAGATTAAAGTTCACTGTTTCAGCAAAACTAGAGCTGGGACTACCACATCAGTGCTAAGGCTGTATAGCAAGAAATAGATGGCAAGAGGCAAAAGTTATGTAATCTCTGACTTTATATGAACATCATGGTTTAACCCCACTCACCACCTAAGGCCCACACAGCTGCTTGCTCACTGCCCTGGAGGAAGATGGGGGAGAAAACTGGAAGTGTAAAAGAGAAAACTCATGGGTTGTGATAAAGACAGTTTAATGGAAAAGCTGCCCAGCCAAAAAAACCAAGGAATTAACTCACAACTTCCCATGGGCAGTCAGGTGTTTAGACATCTCCAGGAGAGCCAGGCTCCATCAAACACTGGCTATCATTCCAAATGCGCCCCTCTTCCTCCTTCTTTCCCCACCTGTATATGCTGAGCATGGTGCCACAGGGTATGGAATATCCCTTGGGTCACTTGGGGTCAGCTGTCCCCGCTGTGTCCCCTCCCAATTCCTTGTGCACCCCCAGCCTCCTCACTGATGGGGTGGAGTGAGAATAAAAGGCCTTGATGCTGTGTAAGGATAGCTCAGCAATTGCTAAAACATTCCTACGTTTTCAATACAGGTATATCTGGGCATGGTATCTAGATAGGACAAAGAACTGAAGGTACATCTATAAACCAACAGACAGTTCAGTGGGCTCCTGATTCTCAGTGTGCAGTCGCAGAAAAACAAAACACAATAATTGGAAATAATGGTAAATAGGAACAAAGAAGTTATATGGCATTGATGAGGCTAGCATTGGAATACTGTATACAGTTTTGGCAACTGTTTTTTAGGGGTGTTGAGGAACTGGAGGGAGTAAAGAAGAGATCCACAGAAGAGAAGACCTTTGTATGACAGAGGTGGTTTGGCTTTAAAAAGACTGAGAGATGATATGATTTCAGTGTATTGATACAATTTCTGTGCATTAGATACAGAGTGCTGAATAATGTCTTTATACCAGTTTTTAAAAGTAGCGTAACTGATTTTTAAAACTAAAGATGAAAAGTCACTGGAAATAGATTACTAAAAGAAGCAATGAATTCTCTATCTCTGGGTATTCTCAGAAATACCTTTCTTGGGAGCTTGAATCAGTTACAATCTACTAAGTTCAATATAGACTTGTGATAGCTTCTTATATGTTAGACTATATGATTCAACAGTTTCTTCTGACATTAATTTCAAGGATTCTTGACCTTTCTCCAATGAAATATCTCAGTTCTCTTACCAAAACACTCTGATGCCAATTATTACTCATAGCTATGCAGTCTTCATCAAGGTCTACATGCAGTTTTATTGCAGCTTCTCACATTTGTTGCAGAGGACAAGGGATAGAGTCACTTTTAGATCATCACTGTGGGGATCATGATTCATTTAAACAAGAAAAGTTTCAAAAATTTTCAATGTGACATCTGTTCCTGAGAGTTGGTCATTTTGCAAACTAGAAATATGCAAATCCCACAGACAAATTTTGACTCACTGGTTTTAATGAACTGCTGAATGCCAGTTCCTTCAGCCAATAGGGATTGCTTTTCCTACACAAATATGTGATATTTTATTATCTTTATTATCTCCAGATAAAGCTAATTACACTGGAAGAAAATGGGAGAGAATCTTTAATGTTGCTGTTAGCAGAGAAGCTTGGCAGATTGTGATTCCCAGGTATTCAGAGCACCTAGTAGTAACTAGATTCTAAATGAAACAAATTCACTCAGTCTTTAACACTAATTTTAATGGAAAAATATGAAACAAAAATCAGATCTGCTGGGAAAATAGGCAACATTTTAAATTAATGTTCCCTGAGCCACAATTAATTTAGATTTAATAGGACAGTTAGTGTATGTTATGTGAATACTGATTATTAAACACCCACCAAGGATTAAAAGTTATGTAATAGATTCATAACAGTGAAATTGATATGGTCCTGTTGCATCGCCATAATACTCTGCAAATATGTTTTAGTATGTAGCTGCTATTTGTTTAATATATAATAACTGCTTAATGAAGTCTAAATTAAATACTTGAATCTCAATTGCCTGGGAAGTACAAAAGGCAATTTGAAATATATTTACTATGCTGTGTTACGATAAAATCACACTGTTTTGAAAACAATAAAAAAGACGAGCAGTCTGAGGGGCCTGCTTGAACAAAAAGTTTTCCCTGGATAGTTTCACTGCCAAAACTCCCATGGAAGTGCCTAGATGTCAGGATGATTAAGCACCCAAAGAGCAGGATCCAGAAATTTTGCTGATGTTGACATCAAAATGCATTGTTTTCCCCATTTCCTTCTGTCTTGGGAAGAAAACCTTCAATGATGTATTAATTGCTATTTATTATTATGCTTCCTATTGCTCCATTTTTTATGCCTTGTGATTGTTTACCAGAACTATAAGTAATCCTATGGATAAAATGTACTGGGAGAACAGATCAGTACAAGTCTCATTGCAGATTGTTTAGACCACGGTTTTATTTAGAAATTGAGGGTGCCACAGAGATCACTTCTTTAATGATACAGCACTGCAACCAGTCAGGCAGCTATAACCTACTGCTGTGGCTCCACCTGCTGAAAGGTATGGGTTTGAGCTCCGAAGGAGTGCCACAGTAAGGCACGGTGCTTCTTCCATTCACTGACTGCTTTTTTTGCATCTCTGCATGGTACGGCTGTGCCATGTGTCTGTGTACCACACACAGTGTACATGCACCTTGGGTACTCAACAGCAAGGATCCCAACCTCTGTGTCAACACCTTACTTATTGTCATCAACGTGCCAATACTAACTCCTGCTCCATCGCTGTGGGTACACCTATGAGTCCAGGGCAGCTTGTTATCATCCTCCCTTTCTGCTTTTCTAGCTATTGCCCAGGCCTGGCTCAGTCCTGCAGGATATTGTCTGAGCTACAGTCATGTATCAGTGCGGGACTCGGTTGTCACTTGCCTCTGGCCAGTGTAGTCTTTTTTATTTTTGTTATCACATTAGCCTTTTCCCTCCTGTTTTTCCACCTAAATTTTCTGCCTGAGTTCTAGATATCATGCAGGGAAGAAAAAGAGAATCTCTTGCTTCAGGCAACATTATACAGCCAATGCATTTAGGACTTTTCTAGAGTTAATGTTCTGTAAAATCTAAGGTGAAAAGATCTGGGAATGAATGAAATACTTCAAAGTATTCCTCTTAAGGAACTTTAACTTCTGAACCATTTGAATTGCTTAAGCATCAGACAGCTTTTTTTTCATATGCATTGTTCACACAACAGTGCAAATCCCCATCTATCTAGCTAGACATAACCACCACCACCACCTTGGAACACCATCACCTTCTTTTAAGCCATAAGCACTGCTATGTTAATAATGAAGTAGTCTAGGTTTTGTTTTTCATACTAATTTTTCCTCACAATTCTGAGTACCTACATTATAACATCTATTGAAGTATATAACAAAGTATGACAAGGAGTAGAAGGAAAACGATTTTATTTCCATTTTTATTGGTAGATTATTGCTTGGAAGCCTGTAAGTACGTTAATGCTGAGTAATGTGCCTAACAGAAGAAAATATTTTCAAAAGGGGATGGAATGACAGTTACACATTTTAGAAAATTTTTAATGTTAGGTTGTATGAAAACCATATTTATCTCTTCCTCTTCCATGCAAATATATATTTGTATAGCTTTATCTTTGTCTTTTATGAGAAATCATGTAAGAGATATAGAAAGTAAAAATGTTTCAAAAGTATATGAAACAATTATTTGAAGGCTAAATACACAAAAAGTGGTGATGGAATTTGTATGTTAAAAAGAAACCTAGAACAACATATTTTACATACTTTCGAGCCATTCACATAACTTTCTAAAATTTAGTGATGGAACTGTATTTCAAAGTCAGTGCTCCATCTACAATTATAGGCTAGAACAGCAGAAGAGGAGTGAGATCCCCATATGAGTGTGTTGAATCCACACAGAATTTTTTTTCTTCAGTCATGGCAAAAAAAATGAAAATCAAGCATGAAAATGTTCAAGGACCGACTGTCCTTTCTGCACAAGTGAATCTGGTGGTATTTCAAGTTTTAATACACAAAATTTCAGTGTCTAATTCTTGCTTAATTTGGGATTTACTGATAACCAAACCCAGAGATCTCTAAATAAACAGCTTGGAGAGCATTCTCCTTTTAAGCATTTCCAAAAAGTTTTCCATAAGAAGTATACAAACTAAGTCAATGAATGTTTGGTATTCTGCCAAAGTACACTTGAAATATGTCTGCTTAAAGAGCAACCAGGTAAAGGGAAATAATGTTTCTCCTCAGACTCCCAATGGAGGCTAAAAACTCCATTTTCCCCATTATACTACTAGAACTGAAGGTCTCTGACCCTTGACTGCAGTAAACTGGGGAGAGAGGCTTGCAGAGAATATCTCTGTGTCTGAGAACAAATGGAGAATGTCCAGCATGAAAGACATTAGCCAAGCATCTGGGAATACCTGTGTATTTCACACAGCAGAGCCTGGGGTAACTCAGTGAACCAGCTGACAGAGGCAGGGGTGCAGTACTACAACCTGCAGCTGTGTAAGAAGTAGTTGTACAAAGGTGACTCTGTGCCTGCTTAGATTTAGTGTGGGCTTACCAACAGCAAGCCAGCATGTGTCAGCAGGTATCATCACCTCCCTGTACTTGGAATATCAAATAACCACAGTATTGCAGACATAGCTGAGGGCAACCAAATGCTTCCTCTTTCTTGACAATTGCTGTAGCAAACAAAACATAACTGATGATGCCCCAATCCATGAAATGTGGTTGGTAAAAAAACTCTGTGGCAGTGAGAAAAAAACCCCATAAGATATGAAGGTAGAGGTAGCCTGGGAGTCCCTTGAGAGGAGAATTAGGGAGCAACCATTTCAGTGAAGGTGATGATAGCCCAGGAAACTCTGCAGGGATGTAAAATAATGGATGATAAAAGGACAGGAGTAAGCAAAGAAAAGAATGAGAATGAAAGACAGACATAATGTAAAAGTTCCTATTTATCTCTCTGACCTGAGGACAAATGAAGAACTTGAAATGCTGCCAAAGCTACCTTTGTTTACACTAAACACCAAAAACAATTTAATTGCCTTCCCCTCTTTTCCACACCCTTCTTCATATATATACTGGACACAAAAAGTTAGTAATTAGTAGACTAGAAAGAAGGGAGGAAAAATTGTCCATTTCTGTGGTTTCCCGTCATAAAATTTGTCATTAGTACATCCAATTTTGAAAAGTAATTTAAAGTGAATGTACCAGTGGCAAATTTTATGAAGGGAAGGGAAACCACAGAAAAGGACAAAATATGCTTGTTGGCAATCCGGAAGCAAAGCGCATTCAAAAAAGTTCAAGTTACATGGCTCACTGCAAAGAAAGCATCACCAGCACCAACAGCATTACCAATACTGGTGGAGAATGAGGGGATTGAGGGAAAGAAAGTTTGGAGAATTTTCAGTACAGAAAAAGAAGCAAGAATTGCAGAAAGAAGTGATATTTTAAAGTAGCTGCTACCCCAGCTATAGCCAGTAGGTTTTGGGAACAACTTGCTTCCTTTTTTGCATGTTTATCAGCTATTATAATAAAATATATTGCCTCCCTCTACAAACCTTGTCTTTCTTGAAGTTACATAGGATGGCTTACTTTTTGCCTGGGAAGAGGTTTCACTCTCTTCCCTTGCGCCCGCCCCTCTTTTCAGCTCTGACATTCTTTTAACTCTTTCCTGCATTGACTCAACTCAATAACCTGGCAGAAAACTAAACACAAAAAATAAGTTAGCTTTGTTGTTGAGTTGAATTCTTTTATTGAACAATCAGGTAATTACAGAAGGTGGAGGAAGAGTGAGGTCATATAACCTAAAGGTAAAGGGGCTTTGGGAAGGTAGGAGCAACAGGACTTTTTGGGTTTTGAAACAGACATACTCTGTAGCTTTGTTCTTATATCCTTACACCACTACAACTACAATAAAAGTAGTGACCTAATAAACTCAACAAAGGTACACCGAAGTTCAAAAAAACCCCAAACCCACACATGAAATTTGTTAAGGGACTCCTGTGAGACATATGTTTTGGATTAAGGGCTTTCCTGAGTCAATGTAAGAAAACATATTTTCAAATATTTGGCACAGAATGGAAGTTGCAGTAATTTGCATGAAAGAGGAAAGATGAGGGGAGAAGTATAAGCCTTCAAGAAGAGACTTTTGCTTGAAGTCTTCAAACTTTTTGAAAGCAGGTGAGGAACAGTGGAATTAGATTCAGTGCAGAAGCAGCAAAACTAAGAAGAAAAATCAACAGAGAGCAAGACTTATAGGTTTCCATAGTAGCAGTTTAAACAGAGGCATAATTCGAAATTGTAGTGTTGCAACTGGCATCTAAAGTTAGATATCTTAGTAGGGGTGGTTTCAGCAGACATGAAAGAACAGAGCAAATAGTTCAGAAACATCAAGGGCAAGTAACACACAAATCTATACATTAGAAGGAAAGGAATTGGACATGACATTAAGATGAAAAGCAGTAGCAAGAAATTTGTCTCTCCAGAACTTCAGGAAAATGGAGAATTACGATGGGCTGTGATCACAGACACAAGATGCAACAGTCCACCATTTCCATCATCATCATTTTTAGATTATGTGACCATGTGGATCGTCTCACTGATACAACTGGTCAAAACATGCATTGCCACAAACACAAGACAAGGCAGAGAAGCAAGTATCTTGAGAAAAACACAGGAACGTTTCTTTCAGTAGCACTGAAGTGCAATCTTGATTAGCTATGCTGAAACTGCGGTGATGCCAAACCAAAATTCTGGTTGCATCAATAGTCTAAACTGGCATAAACTGCCCCCACTGCCAGAGGAGGCGGTGTTACGCCCTATCTCCATGCTGATCCATCACCCAGCACAAACTTTCTACGAGGCTATGCAGAGAATTGGGTCATGTTATTGATGTAGGTGAAGGTTCTGAGAAGAAGGTGGCAAAAGGGAAGAACTGTTTAACCTAGCACTACCTCTGAGGGAAAAAGTATCTTGGGCCATGATATAGTTAATCCAGCTTTAAAACTCCTGGTGCCAGATCAAAAATGATAAGCTTCTACGATAAAATACAAATTAACACTGCAGTTCGAATTTGTTTAAAACAGAGCCCAAAATGGAAGAATTACCTGAACACTGGTGAATTTTATGCTAATTAGATCTCTCTTCTCTTACAGTTAGTGTAACTGCAGCATAAGAGCAAAAAGGCATTGTCAACTTTGCATTTTGTGTCCTGACCTAATTTAGTTCAAGTGTAATAGTGGCCTCGCATCTCACCCAGATCAGGTTGGTCCTGTTGAGTGACTCAGTGGCACACAAACATCATATTAAAGTTCAGGGACCAGTGACTTCTTTGCACTTCGGTCAACAATTTCAGTACTTGAAACAGGTTTCATCTTCATTTGTAAGAGGACACAGAGTCTAGTAGTAAAGGGTGATTGTGACGTTACTACTGTAATCTTGTTCATCTTGCTCCAATCCACAATTCCAATGGTTTGCCATGCCAGTATCTTTTGTTAGGTTACATTTAAAACTGAGTCACAGGCTGTGTTCAACATTATTCAAAGACATCTTAGCTATAAAGATTTAGTAAGACTCATTTTGGCAGCTGTTACTGTCAATATCTAAAATGGCATTTCTGTATAATAGCAGTTAGTTTGCAGGGTGCCATTTGCCAGTTCTCTTGTCAAAGGATAGGGCACTGTGAGCTCTTCATTAGTTACCAGAACTTCCTCTGGGTTCTGCAAAATCTGTCTTAAAAGTTTTGAAGTAGGTCCTGCCAATTCTTGTAATTTGACTGCAAGTTAGGTAACAATTATTTTATTATCTTCACACCTACCAGAGGTGAAAAACATAGTGAGAATTTCAACTGTCATTGGCACAAAAGTGTTTGTGCCTGGCTGTCCTGGCTGCAGAGAAATGTGAGAACATGACCTAATTACACCCAAAAAAGTAGTTTCAAATGTGCCTAAAACACGCACATTGTAGGTGGGTGAGATTTTGTGTGGTTTTGTTTTTGGTTTTTTTAATAGTTGAGATGAATGATATTGAAATAACTTTTGGCTGTCAAGTGGGAATAACTGGTTACCTCATTTTACGGGGATAATTTGAGGAAAAATGTCTAATAAGTACTATTTACTTGGCGTTATGAATTTTGAAAGCCATTCAGCATCCAGGCAGGGGATTATCTTTACTCCATGGAGCATGAACAGGAAGAGTGCCCCTTGCAAGAGTAAGGAACTGGAGCAGGAGGGCAAGCGACAAGTCATGGAAGCAGAGGACAGGGAAACCAAAGCGCTTTATCGAAGAGGACAGGGCCCACGGAGAGTCACAGTGCCAGCCGCTCTGCCGCATGCGACCGCTCACAAGCTCTGTCGATGAGGCTACGGGCGGCACAGACGCATCCCCAGCCCCACACCCTCGGCCCCACAGCCCCGCGGCGGCCCCCGCCCGGCGCCGCGCAGGCGCGAGGGGCAC
>VZTD01003639.1:3177942-3315355 GCA_013397725.1 Rhagologus leucostigma | reverse complement strand
GCCGCGCCACCGCCGCCGCCGCCTGGCGCGGCTCCTGCCCGCGCTCCTGCTGCTGGCGGTGCTGGGCGGCGGCGGTGCCGCGCTGCCCCCGGGCTGTAAGTATGACGGGCGTCCCAAGAGCGCCGGCAAAGCGGCGGCCGGCGGCCCGGCGGAGGTGAAGGTGGTGTGTAGCAACCTGGAGCTCGCTCAGGTCCTGCCTCCCGAGGCGCTGCCCAACCGGACGGTCACCCTGTGAGTACCGTCCCCGCGTGGGGGGTGGGCAGCCTCGGTGCGACGTGGACGGGGCGGAGGGGGAGTGGGAGCGCCGGTCTGAGGTGAAATGGGGTGAGGTGGGGGGCAGTGGAAGCGTAGGTGACTCCTCTCTACTACTGGAGAAAGCCCCGGGAGCGGATGTGCTTTTCATGTTTTTCGGTAGTTTCCCGGGATGGTCATTTGAGAAGGGGGCGAAGTGTCCCGTAACTCACCGGCGGGGCGGCACCGTCTCGTGGAGCTCCCCCCGCGCCGCCGCCCACCCCGTGGAACAGCATCCCCAGCTCTCCCTCCTTCCTCCCTCTGTAGGCGTGCTGTTTTTGTGTGGAGGAATCCTTGCTTATCCATTTGAATAACAAGTTTCAAACAGGATATGCAACTTAACCGAAAGTAAAAAATATGTTGCCACTTACTTAGACGTAAGTGTGCACATGTAAAGAGAGGCTTTGCAAGTTGTTTTGCTTCCTGGGACATTACCGAGTCGTTCTAGCGAAGAAGTTCATAGAATGGTTTGGATTGGAGGGGAGCTCTCAAGATCAGCAGGTCCAATCCCCCTGGCATGGACAAGATGTTCCTCAGCGCTGGATCTCATCAGTGGATGGTCCCAGAAGTGGAGCCCTTGCCCCTTCTTTAGAAAGGCTTATTGTGCTGTGCTGGCATGGGAAGACTCAAGTGCAACCAAGTAGTGTGCCAGAAAGTCAGTGAAATGGAACTGAAATATGGGGTCTAGCTTAAGATACTTATCTCCTTAACTGGAAATCACAGGTCTGAAAGATCTACCAGTAATCTGACATTTAAAAACTACAGAATGTACTGTCATGAGAACAACAATCTGCTGCTTTTGTGAATGCTGACAGCACTGAAACACCAAGGAAGAGCTTCCTTCCGGAAGTCTTAGTGAGATGTGAACCCAGCAGATGCATGGACCTGGACGTGTGAGAAAAGGGAAAGCGAAAAAATGGGAGCTGATTAAGACTAAAGTAGTTATTCTTGCTTGGAAGTCTGCAAGGGTTCAGACAATATCTCTGAATTACTTGTGAGAAATGATTATAGATGTTCCTGTGTGAAGTTTCTGAAGTAGAAAACAAAGCAAAAAGTAGAAGTAACAGCAGTTTGATCAACAAATGTGTTTTAGTCTTTGTTAGCCTCAAATGCTTTGCAGCTGATTAAATGTTACAAGTATGGTATTATCCATAAAAATTTTGATATAAGTAGATGTTAGTATGGTTGATATGCTGAAGTTCACTATGGGGTTCTTTTGGTTCAAAAAACTTGAATCACAGCTCTGATTGCTGTCAGAGACAAGCAGATACCAAACACAGCAACCTTTCTGTGAGTGGATCTTTGTTCATCATTGCAGTGACAGAAGAATTTGGAAGAATGGTTCATCTTTCATCTTGATTTTCATACTTCTTCAATATCTAGAGCATATCTACGTACACTAATTAGTAGCTTTCAATTAACCAGCCTTTGAAGTTCATAACAACTGTTGAAACATTTATTTTTCTGGTTTGAACTTTTTAATAGACATAGCAAGAAAAAATGTCATTTTTTCATTGTTATTTGTAGCAAATATCCTAACTGTGTTGATACAACTTAATGAACATACACTTCAAAATTTTGCTTGAATATAAAGCATATAAGGAATTAAGGATATAAGGATTATTAAACCAATGACCTGCTTTTTCCAAGAGAGTGGACACTAACTGTTGTGTTCAGGTTCAGAATCTTTCAAGTTTGTTGACACTTGAGGCGTGACTTTCATTCTCTGAGAGTTTTTGTTTAGTTATGGTTTGATTTTTGTTTTTTTTTATTATTATTATTATCAAATCCATGTTAACCTGAATAGAAAGTGTTGGTGATCTATGGGGTTTGTTGCTAAATGCCATTTCACTAAGATGTTGATTTGTAGTGCCTGGATTGTTACCTAATCTTTTGCCAAAAATGACATTTTTTCCCCCAAACTGATACTTAAAATTGCAGCACTTGGTGAATAGTTGTCTGATTAGAGTCAAACTGCCCTGAGTTATCTTGAATCTTGATTCTTGTGAGATTCATCTATTAAGATAAGTACTAGTTCTATTAGATCTTTTTAGATTATTGGATCACTGCAGAGATACGTAGTTGAAAATAGATCACTGTTGTGTATATCAGCTGCATTTTAATTCAGTTAATTTTCTTTTATGTTGACTCTATTTTGCACAAACCAGTTTTAAATACAATGACCTATATAGTTTTATATAACTTTTTGGTTTTTGAATGGGTTAGGAATGATGCAAATGAAGTGATTATATGCATTTTGGAAATACTGATTTCATCCTTATCACTGGTCAACCTCTTAGATTTTCAGCAGATTAGCTACTGTGCCTTTAGCATTTAGCATTTCTTTTTTCCCAGTGAAATGTTTTTGAGGACAATGGTCTCTAAAAAGTGAGAAAATAAGAGAAATAGTGGAAATTAGGATAAGCGAGTAGCATCTGAGGATGCTGGCCCGGTTCCTTCATTCTTGCACACCATTGTAGTTAGTGGTTAATGATGATATAAGTTGGGCAAGGTCACTTAATTTACGAAATGCCTTGGGCTGTGTTTGCCACAAAACATGTTATTGTCCCAGTAATTTAGGTCAGTGTGATGAGAATCTGGAGTTACAATTCAGAAAAAAAAATCCTAACTTGATTTCAATTGATAAGAGATACAGTAAGCTTGTTTTATGATTGAGGAAGAAAGGCAGATACAGGAAGAGAAGTATTAAAGTATGGAGACATGTTTATGGGAGGGTAAGTAATGTTTAGGATTCCTGGCAGTACTGTAAATTGGTTTTCCTTTACAGTCAAGGTAGAACTAGATGTTACTTTATGGAGCACTTAGGTCGAATTCCAAGGGGACTTCAAGTTCATTTATAGCTAAGGCAGGGACTTTTTTTCCTAGCATTATATAATAACAACTGGTTTGGATGCAAATGAAGGGTGTATCTACATGAACACCATAGATGGCTTTGACCTTTGTAGGTTAAGCAGCCAGATGAGATGCTTTTGGTTTGAAGATACCAAAACAGGGTGAATGTAACTGTGGTTTGTCTGCCATGCTCTTTATTTCAGTAGATACTGAAGCCATTGCCACGATGCAAATTTAAGTAAGGAATGCACTGTAATAGTAGTCTGAGATAAAATACCTGTTGCTGTTGCATTTCTTGATGCAAATTCAGATGATGGTGGATACTTGTTTGAACTTGTTGGCCATCAGCCATTGCTTTGTTTTTTGGAAGAGAATGTGTAAGTCCACTGAAGACAAGCCCATTAAGCTTAATTTGTTGAGAATATTATTTATTTGTTACATATGTTATTGGAACAGGAATCTAAATAAACAAAGGAAAAGCATATATATTCAGTAAAGAACTGCATTTCTGAATCAGGAGTCTTACTGCTCTGCAAACATCTTTGCTTAAGCATATATCCTCGTGGGAGCATAGGAGTATCAGTGTTTGCACTTAAAAAAGTGTTAGGATTTACAAGCCAGAGCATTTGCCTGGATTTATGTTCAGAGCTTTTCAAAGATAAGCTTAACTGGGTTGCTGTTAGGAAACATGTTAAAATGTTACAGTTTTTGTCCAGCTCTAAATAAAATCACATCAAACTACATCCATTAAGCAGCTCATAGGCATACTCAGGCTTCCAAATATCTGTGCAATTTTTCCATTTATGACACAAATATAAAATTTGAACAGTTTCAAAGCAAAATGTCACTCATATTGTAAGAAGCCACTTGTATAGCGATGTGCAATTGCGCTGTAATTATCTGAGTCATGTGTGATGTAAATGTCCTTTCTGGAAGTTTGCCTCTTTTAAAGTACATTTCTATTTACTAACTTGATGGTACTCTTGATAGCTATTGCTTTGGGGTTTTTTTGTTGTTGTTGTTGCTGGGATAGTCAATTTTAGACTGTTTAAGTGATCAGTACTAATAATTTGGACAGTGATAACATTTTTGAAGGTATAAAGTGCTAATAATCCCCATTAAAACTTAAAATTTTCTTTGACCAGTGGATACACAGGCTATGGAAAATGCATTTTACATATGAACACAAGACAGTACAGAGATAGGACTTGAGAACTGTGGCCACAATGTAGTAATTCACAAGTGCATGTACATGCCTTTTTATCAGTGGCATCTGACTCCTAAAAATCATTAGAGTGTGTCATTTACTGATAGGCTTGTGTTCTATACTTCTATCAGATTTTGTGTGTCTTTTACTTTGTTGAGCAGATAACCAATTTCGTGCCTTTCTGTATGTACTTTTCCAACATGGATTCATTGCTGTGAGCTTGTTACAGGATATTGAGCACATACAGTATTCTCTTATTGTGTACACTTTTGTGTATATTTGAGAATTGCACGAAAATTCTGACTCACAGTATGAACAGTGTTTTCTTCTAAATTTCAATATTTAGTTCTATCTGAAAAACTATTCGGCTTTGGAAGACACTATGTTACATGGTTTATATGTGTCCTCTGGGATACACTGACAAGATTGATTAGTGTTTTCCTATTTCATGAAGTGTTGCAGTAATGACTTTAACATATCTGGTGGTTTTGTAACTGACAGTAGTCTTCATACCATATTGTATTCCGTTATTGTATTGATTCATAGTTCTTTTTAATTTAAAAAAAATTACTCTTCTGTGTAAGCATTTTTTAATTCTTTTATGTGCCTTTCACAATGAGATTATTGTACTTTTGATTAAATACATGAGATAATTAGAAATACGGCTTCTGTACCATAGATACAACTGTAGCAGTTGTTACAAGCCTAGGGCTCAGGTTTTGCGTCAGAGCTATGTATTGGTTACTGGTGAGTTGAAAATAAGGGAGAAGGACAGAGCTAAGTGCTGCAAAATTCTGGAGAGCAAATAAGAATTTTTGTAGTGCAACTTTTTTTTTTTTAATTCTCAGAGCTGCCATATTAATGTAAAATTGCCTAATACCTTTGTTCCTAAGAAGTAACCCTTATAAGCAGTGCTCTTCATGTGTTCATTAGCCCTTCAATTAGCCCTAGTGACTACTAAATGTTGAATGTGTTGTGCTGTATCTAGACTGAGGAAGACAGATTTTAATGTTCACAATTAATACTTTTTTATTTTATTGTTGTCTTTTATTGGTCAGTAGTATTCCTGAGTTTGCTTCAGAACTGCAAAATACTAAAATTTTTATTTTTGTTTAATGCCAAGAGTAAAAGAATTGAACTAGAATTTGTGCTGCAGTGATGAGGAACGAATAACTTCTTATGTCTCATTGCCTGCAGTTTGCTCATGTTTCAGAGGTTATTTTTGTAATTTAAAACAACTGCGGAGCTGCAGGTTTAGATTAGACATAGACCAGCTATGTTGCAGGTTCATGGATTTGTCATTACTGCCTTATACAGTCTATCTTCACTATTACAGTCTATAATTTTTGAATCTATTCAGTTTAAATGCATTTTTTGTACTACTAGTTAATCCGTAAAGATTAAAAAGAGTTGAGTATTTCTTTTCATCAGTGATAATAAACTGTTTTAAATTTAAAAATGTCACATAAAGTATGTTTTCATGAGTTTTGCTTTCTGTAGTGAGATAAACAGTGAATTTTAAATTCTGATTTTAAAAATTCTATATAATCTATTAAATGTCTCTAGTCTTTGCATAGTAAATAGGTGAGAATTTTATTTTCACCTTGTATTCACTGGGTGTTTAGCAGTGAAAATGCAATGTCTTGTTCCTCTTAGAGTGCTAGAGATCATATCCGTTAATTACTGTTTATGTGGATCACTGTGTTGTGGCTTCTCCTTGTGCACTGCCACAGGGCATGTCCAGTGGTGCGGTGCAGTGCTGTCCTACAGATCTCCAGACTGCCCTGGAGTGAGTGGGCTGCTAGTGCACTGCAGTGCAGAGCTTTTAGGTCCCCAAGGAGAAGACCTTTGGTTGCATGCGTGATCCAAGCTGGTTAGCCACTTTTGGCTGGGCTGCAGAGTTGTCACTTCTGGAGTAGGAAGCTGACCTTTTTGGTAAGACAGACAAACTAAAAGCTTTTTTGGGAGGAAAAAAACCCCAAAATAATAAATGCAGATTGATTAAAGACATTTAGGAAATAGGCACTTAAATACACAGTTCTGTCTGCATTGGACACTGTGTTCTAGTATTCATCTGGACTCCAGGTGGCTGAGGGCTGTGCTGTCTTCAGGTGCTTTGTCTAAGAGTACAGTCTGTGCCCTCTGCTACATCAGTTCAATCTAGGGAAAAGAAGGTGCTTTGAAGTAGGGGGAGGGAGGTTAGAGTCTAGATAGAGAGTGAATAAACACAAGAAGGTTGGATTAAGAAGCAGAAGCTGTTTCTGGGAGTTAGGATGAAGTGTGAGTTTCTTTGAATGGATATGTCAGTTATGGAGGTGGGATATCAGAAAACTTAACAGTGAATGAAGGCAGACCAAATATGGTACTGAAGGCTTGAGTATAAACTGGCTTGATGTGAGATGAGAAGATTCTTGGAAATTCAGCAACTACCCCCAAAATCACTAAAGACAGGATTAACATCTGTATGCCAGTAAGAAAAGATGGGTCGTATAAGGAATGGGAGTGGTGTAACACAGTCCAGGAAAATTCTTCTGGTGCTGTCCTCATGATATTCTGTTTCCACCTGAACTATTTCTGTCAGATACAAGGACTCCTTATTAATTTGCCCATGTTGTTATAGAGTGTGTTTTACCTTGAAACTTAGTACCAGGCAGAGTTTTTGCAAGTTACGCTTAGATTTCTAAAAGTGCAATGTCAGACATTCTGGACAACTTATTCCAATACCTCGAACTGTTGTTTTAGGATAACAGCCTCTGGTGTTAAGAAGAATTTAAAGCAATTCTCAAATTTGTATGTTGATGGGCTCATTGACGTTTCTGTGGATTGCAGTGACCTGACCTTACAGTTGTGTGCTGGAGATCCCCTTCAACCCTCTCTTCCTGCTTCTAAGGTAGGGATGATGAGATGCAAGGGCTGAGGAGAGATCTTCCCCTCTAAGTGGGGAATGTTGCATCAGCATCCAGCTGTCTGTAAAACTGTAGCCTGAAGTGGAGCTGGTGTGTTCATGCCTTCACCTCCCAGTCTCTCACTGTGTGGATGTTTGTGGGTTTTTTCCCTCCCCTCCCTCGCTGCAGTACTAACATTTGTCTGGCTCCATGCCTAGTCAGTTCAGGGAGCTAAGCTATCCAAAACCTGTTTAGTTCTGTAGGATTAGGATATAAATTTTTGTAAATATGTCTTTGTGTGCCAGCAGCTGACAGGAAGTGCTTGTCAAGGTGTCTAGACAAAGCACTTTCTAGAGAGCAGGTACACCTAATAGGAAGTGTGAATACGTGTGAGACTGGGTGTGACAGTCTATGCTCCAGTTAGTACTACTGTGATATGACACAGAGAATTTATTAATTTATTTGCTGTAGCAGCTAAAGTTAGGAGTGGCTGGCAAGACATCCATGTGCAGTCTTTTGTTTGAAGCAGGTTACTCTCTTGCATGTGTGTATAGAGGTTTTTGGGGTCAGGTAAACTTGCACTGAACTGCAAGCCAGGGGGAATGCTAAAAAGTGTACATCTGGTGGCTAAGTGGGAAACTCAGGGGGGAGCAGAAGGTAGTAAAACAGGACAGTTATTACAGAAGTTGATCATCATATCTTAATGCAGATGCTACAGATAAAAGCAGGGGGGAGAGAACTTGGAGGAAGCTTCCTAGAATGTGGTGGTCACAAGGGTTAGACTTCCAGTGCTTTTTATTAGCTTTAGAAATGGCAACACAGAGTTAGTTTTGGAAGGAATCGGGTGAAGTTTTGTCCTCTGAATTTTCTCTTTGGTAGGCTTTTGAATTTGGGGTAAGTACAAGAAAGAAAGAAAGGTTTGGTTAGTAATCTTGAAATTTCACAAGAATTTCTTCTGAAAGTAGTATGATTTTCAGCAACATTGCTACTCATTCTTGCAATCTATTTTGCCCCTCAGTTCTGTCCTTTCCTAAGATGATTTTTATTTAATACTTTTATGTAGAAAACTTGCTGAGTTGCTCTACTGGTTGGCTCTGTATTTCACTAGAAATAATTTCTGTCCTTAAGAACAGAATGTTTTAAATGAAAATCAATGAATAAAGCATGTTGCTACATACTGAATATCAAGAAAAATATTCTTTAATGACAGTGGATAGTGAGCATCGCTGCTTGAATGATCCAGGGATTGTGTAGGAAAAATAAAGATTCCTCATTAGATTATATAAATTTAGCACAATGCCAGTTAAAAATGGAGCAGTATAAATAGATACAGTTTTAATTCTGTACTTTCATTACTTCTGAGTGGTTTAGTTTGCCATTTTAATATTGTTTAATATGCATCATAAAGAAATATTGCAGGAAATGTTTTTATCTGTTGCAAGCTTATATTTTGCAAGTGTTTCATTGCTAAGCTTCCTCAATTATAATATTTTTGTTGAATTGGAAAATACTATCTCCTTTTGTTAGAGTTTTGGAATGATTCATAGTTCTTTATCTGAATAAAGCTTATGGACTGCTTTCATTTCAGAGTTACTTTTAAGCAAGTACTGTTTGTGTTCTGTTCAGTCTGTTACTAGATTTCTTTCCCTTTGACACTAGTAACTCACTAGAAGGCAAAATACTAACTGTTGAAAAATACTGGGTTTATGTCCTTGTTAAATCACAGTTACTACAAGATAAGCTTTGAGGAATGTGTTTCTTTTTGCATGTTCACGACTTTCAGCAGAAAGCATTTTTCTTGGTTGTTTGCAGATAGTTATTTTAATCTGACTTTTGCTTGTGGCCACTTTCCCGGTCCTTAGAGTATGCAGTCATCATGAATTGATCTGATTTATTATTTATTTCCTGGCTCTCCATTTGAGTCTTTTAAAATGTGTTTTGGATGCTACTTCAGCATTCAGCTAACAGTTACGCTGTCTTCCAGTCTTCATACAGGCTTCTTGGTGGCCATTTTCACTATTCAGTAATGGTGTTAATGGATGTGTGTGTGTTTTAATAATATCCTCTGGATTAGGATTCATTTATGATGTTAGATGATGCATTCTAAATTCTGTCTAGTTGACTGCTGTCTTAGCAATGGTTGTTATATAGCTGGCACGGAACGAAACTTTTTCCACTTAGTGCTTATTACCTCATTCTAATGGTAAAAAAGGATCCAGCTATGATTTTTTTCCCCTCACTCTATCAGAAATAAAAGTTAGTACATCATATTTAGTATCTATTGCTAAAATTCTTTGTAGTACAAAGGACAAACTGGGTTTGACTGCATTTATGTTTTGCATGCTGGACATCTGCTGCTAAAGGATCTCACCATAAGTTAAGAGTCATAGTTTTCTCAAAAGTCAGAGTTTCTTTTCACTTTTGCCAAAGTCTTCTGCCAGTTTATGGAGCAAACTGGAAAATGGGCTTTCTGATCCAAGCTATATTTGACAAAGAAACATATCGGCAATGTTCTTGGAATGGGTAAAAAGCAGGTGGGGTTTGAGGGGGTTGGTACTTTTTTCTTCCTAAGGTACATTGTTTCAGATCACCTCTTTGTCTCTCTACAGCTCTTCTGCTCAGTTAGAGGAAGAGGGAAATGCTTTGTTGTAAGGTGACTTGAGACTTCCATAATCCTCTCTAGAACCTGCTTTTCAGCTGCTTGTTCTTTCAAGGTTTTTGTGTTAATTCCCATGGCCATCTATTTTTAACACAGGAACTAACATTGCCTGTGTTAGTTCCACATTTTATTTTCTGCTATGTAAGTGTTGGACAAGCAAAATGCATTTCTTCCAAGCAGGTGTTGTTGATCATTTAAAAGAAAAGAAAATAAAAATCTCATATGTAGCTCATAAGAACTATGGAATAACAATGACATTGAGCTATGGAAACCCCTTCATGAAATCTTCAGTGACATCATGTATGTTTCAAAGTCATTTGTTAAAGAGTTGAACAAGATGGGGATGAGTGGAGCTCTCGTCTCAATGGTAGCTCTACTGTTTTCTCTGTAGACTTTTTAAATATGGAAAAGTTAGCATATTTTCAGAATTACTTGCCTCTTCAGAAAAATTATGGTCGTAAACTAGTAACTTAGAGTTATTATTGATCACAGATAATATCCTCTAAGTGGTACATAATAGTCCATCATTTCATTGTACATTAATGCACAGAAACTGTGAAAGCGACTATAAAACATCTACTTTGAGGTGCATGCTTTATTGTATTTTGTCTTCTTGTGCCACATCTCTTAATACTTCAGATAATGTATAGACTATATATTAATAGCAAGTTTTAAACTGCATTTTTTTAAGATTACACAGTATTTTTGTGTGATGAAGTGTTTTAGATTATATGGAGTGCTGTAAAATCTATCACTTATTGTACTAAACCTTTATGGTTGAGCAACTAACAGCCTCTGCAGGGAAAATACTAAATCAGTCTGACTGTAATTTGTAAATCACACTCAAGAGAGAAATTTACCTTGTACCCACATATTCAAAGGCATCTACTTTAGGCCTGTTATTTTATAGGCAATGTCAGAAAACTAATTTTTTTTTTCTTACAGAACTGTTATTTTTATTTAGTTTATATTTAGTTCAGTCAGTTATGGCTACTTTTGAAGTGGTTCTGGCTCCATTTTGAATAACTTCTTTTTCTGGAAAAAATACAGGTAAATCAGTAAATCTTAAGATGAAGTAAATTGTAACTAAGATACACATTAATTTCTGTGCTACCAAGGATTGTAATTTGCTTGCTTGCTTGTGTTGGCTTAGATCAACATTCACTTGTGAACCTCATGGGGTTTTCTTCCTTAATTTCTCCAGAAGTCTGGAATTGGTCTGAATTTTTTTCTCGCTGCTGCCGTTATGCCTTATGTTCAATTTGCATTAACTATTAATGATTTTTATAAGCTCCTTCATTTAATTCTTTATATATTATTACTATTCTTCCTCATGCATACATTTCTTAATGTATTTCAACATCCTTCCTGGATGTTGAAATAAAGGTGCTCTTTATTTTGTTTACTGAATGTATCTGGTACCTACCATTTTTACGAGTAATAGTTACTGTTTAGGTTGAAAACTTTTTCTCTTTGAGTAGAAGTGGAAGTAGTTTCAAAGACTTTAGGATTTTAATTTTAATTCTTCAGGTTAGACTTTACTAGTTTTGTGGACATTCCAATTTGTAGATGGTGATTATTATTATTACCACCAAACTTGCACTCTTGCAAATGTGTATACTGGTTTTCTGTTAAATGTTGTGCCATTCTTGATGGGAAGATTCCTTGAAATATGTGTACATTTTTTAAGAGTACCCGGGCTTCCTTGGTTTCTATATGTGTTTTTAAAAACAGCACAGTTTCATTTCTTTATCTAGGTTATCACAGCTGCAGCCAAGGGAATATTTTCCTTATTTTCTTCCTGTGAGGTAGCTTAATATCTTGGACTACAGGACTATATTTTCATAAGAGCAAGTGCTCTTAGCTGACACTCTAGTAGATGTTATAGGCATTATAGCAATAAAATAGCAATTTCTCAATAGACTTGTATGTATTTTTTCCCCTTCTTCCTTTCCACCATTCTTGTGATCAGCCTTGACCTGGTAGTATCTGACTGTGTAGCATACTATGTTGATCACACTTGTGTAGTTGACATATAAATTAATCTCCTGGGAGATGCCCTGGGTAAATGGCTAGTTTAATGTTTGCTGCTTGTTGAGCAGGAGGCACCAGGGATGACTTGAGCTACAGAAATACAGGGCATGATTGGAAGGTGAGAAGAAGGAATCAGGACTTGTTACCTTTGTTGAATGATTTAAGGTTAACTTCAAGAATTTTCAAACCTTCCTACCATCAGGCTGGAAATGAAAGGATTTTCGGTTTGTTCAGGTGTCTTGACTCACTCTGTATGAGATGAGAGAGATTGAGTCAAAACCAGAACTTTTACACAAAAAAAAGCCTGCTCTGTGTTTGTCTAAACTACAGAGACTTGAGGCAATCTTGGAGAAACGTGGAGAAGAAAACTATGTAGTGTAATACATAAGTTGTGTCAAAATGGTCCTGTTTTCATAGATTGCTATTTCTGTATTTTGGTTTTATCTTATTGATTGTGTGTTTTGAAGTATTAATCCTTGTCATTATATAGTAAATTTTCTGCAGTGGAGGAAAGAGGGGGCTGTGTGTGTGTATGTTTGGTTTATGGCTGTTGTGAAGGACATCTGAAAGATGTAGTGAACTGGAAAGAAATCTCATAGTGGCACCTTTAAGTGCAGAAGTAGTTATCCAGCCTGAAGATGTAACTGGTGTAAGCGAAGAAGTGCTGGGACATGTTGGATATGAAGGATACATTTGACAAAGTACCTGTCTGAAATTGAAGTGACTGTAGCAGAAGTTGTGGAACAATCTGACAGAGGGAATAAATTTCCAGGACAAGATGGTGTGACTGAAGAGCTTTTAGAAGAATTCAGGGATGAAATGTCTAAAGTCTTCCTGAGAGTGGACTTGATTTTTGAGGATTGGATGATAACAAATGCACATTTTTATAAGTGCATCACCATCTGCATAGTTCCAAGTCTGATGTTTGTGTGGAACAAATTAGTAGAGTTTATAATAAACGTATTGGATACCTGAATAAAGATACCATGGAAGATTTACATCTTCTGTAATGAGAAGCTCTTCCCTACAGTCCTTTGGAGTTCTTCAGAATCAGCAAAATATTTACAAGGTTGATCCAGCTATTAAAATGAGACATGCTTTTCTAAAAGGTGTGTCTGTCCCTTCCCAAAGACATTCGATGAAAAGAGTATGTCAGTCTTACATGGAGGATCATCAGATCAGCAGCTGACTTGCTAAAGGATAAGAAGAGGGTGTGGAAGTAAATGGTTATTCTTCTTGGTGGAGTGGAGTCATAGAGACCTGTAACGCACAACTTATTTCTTAATGACCTGTAAAACAGTGTGAGTAAGGGGTTGACATAGTTGGGTGAGTTGATTGATGTAATAAGGATGAGGATAAAGCGAGGAATTTTGGTAGACTTTTGTGAAAGTAATTGGGCAATAAAATGCAGCAGCAGCACATTGTAAAAAAATGAAAAATGTATTGGGGATGAAAACACTACTCTCTTATGTAACATGATGGGCATTGAGCTGACCAGAAATCTTAGATTCTTAGCACAAGTGATGAAGGCAGATCATACGTTAGGAATTGCTAGGGAAGTTGTAGGAAACAGAACATCATTATTCCAGTATGTAGATTTGTGACTTGTCTGTGTGTTGAGTACTATTTCAGTTATGGTGGTCTTACCTCACCATTTTTTTAGTGTAATAAAGCTGGAAAGAACTCAGAAATTATTAAGGTGGCACAAATGGCCTTTGTGTAAAGAATAATTAAGTAAAACATGGATTTTACATCTGGAAAGAGACATCTAGTTTTGTACAGAATTGCACATGGTAAAAAGAGAGTAAGTGGATTGATTACTGCGTGTTTCACTGCTTGGAAGTGGGGAACATTAAATAAAGCTTTTTGTGTTTTCAAAATGAATGAGATGAGGCATTTTTTATGGAATGGAGTGTTGTACTGCGAAGCCTTTTGTAAGGAGTGTTGCAGATGCCAAAATTTGACATGATTAAGAAGGAAAATCAGCTTTTTTTTGTTGTTGTTGTTGTTGTTGTCCAACAGGGAGCTATGTAGTTGTATAGAAAGCAGGTCCTTCTAAGTTAGGAAGTATCCAGCTGTACGAAGAATTTCCTACCTTGAGGATAAAATTAGCATCTCCTGTGATCTGTGCAGATGGCTGTGATTGGAGGATAGGGTGCTTGGCAAGATGGGCCTGATCCAGTTATTTCAGTGGAACAGGGAATTTGTGGTTGTATTGTCCTCTAAGAGAAGAAAGGATAGATGAGTGCTTGCTGAGTTTATTTGCAGATGTTTTAAAAAGATTGCATCGAGGAGTAGGATGAATGTGTAAAGGATGGCTGGGAAAGGTGGTACAGTCTGGGAGGAGTGTGTGTGTGTGTGTGACTGAAAATGGGAAACAGGCGATATGCTGCTTGGTTTGGAAAACCTAAATGGGTACAGAAGACAAGAATGTTGAATGTACTGATTGGTTCTTTAATACTTCGTTTCTACTACACCAATTCTGAGGTCTTATTAGGATAATCCTAGGTGGGTGTACTTCCTCTCAGATGTTACATATGTAAGCTTGCGTGGTCCTTAAAACAGATGACATAGAAAATCTTATTCCTCCTTCATAATATTTAAGCAATGCTGTTGTATACACCTCAAGACAATGAGCTCGGCATTGTAGTTTGATACACAGGCTTTTAAACAAAAGCAGTTACAAAAGAAATGTAAGCTACAGCAAAAAATTTTGTTACCAAAGTTATAAGACATTGTTTTTGGTTGGTTTTGTTTACAGGATTTTGAGTAACAATAAAATAACAGAGTTGAAGAATGGTTCCTTCTCTGGATTACACCTTCTTGAAAGATTGTAAGTACTTCTTAAAAGGCTATTTTTACTTCAAAAATTAAGTGATATACTGCTTATGTTTCATTAATAATTCTGAGAACAGGATGTCTTAAATAAGAGATGTATTCTTTATTTTGATGGGTTAATTTGTGATTGAAGAGTTAACATAGCTAAGTGTTCTCTTAATATGAATGAATGAATTACTCGTTAATATGAATGGCATGTAACAGTAAAAAAGTGGTGATCTCACCTGCAGGTGAGAGGGCAGGTTCAGTGGGAAGTTTACTAGAATGCTATAATAGATGGATTTGCTTTGTTGCTTGTTTCATTATGCAAACACTTACATCATAAAGAAAATTACTTCTTTAATTTCTTATGAAGTGTCAAACCCTTTGTTGAACAGTTAAAAAGTATATTTGCAGGGGAAGCAAATGTATTAGAGCCTCTAAGAGAGAGTGGATTTATTATAGATTTATTGTTGACATTTATTTTAAAAGTTTTGCTGCTTACTTCACAGCTGCAGTATATACCAAATGTACAGGGGGTGGGAGTGAGTCTGATGGGAGTAACTTCTTGGATGTCTTTTGCTTCCTGTTTTCACTTTCCCTTGCAGATGATACATTGCCTGTGGGATAAGAAGCAGCATTGTAGCTTCTGTTACAGTCAGCTTTTTTCCAGCTGGTAGAAGGTCAGGATTGGCAGGTTGATCTACCTGGGAGCAAACATAAACTTTAGAGATAAGGATTTTTCTAGGCCATTTGACTGGGAAAGTAGCCAGTTTCATAATCATCTCACAGCATCTAGGAAGAGTTCCAAACAACTTTTGGCTTCAGGGGATTAAAATTATTTTATTCTTCCTCTAAAACTCGAAGGCTCCAATCCCAGTCACCTGACCTAAAGAAATTCAAACACTTCTACTATTTCCTGTCCCACATATCAGAAGAAAATGTCTCTTCACTGGCAGATGAGCTTTATTGTAGAAGGTGCTGTGCCAAAGAAGCAAGGTTATCAGCAGTGATGCCATTTGCTTAGGTAATAAAGGCATCTGCTGACAGCTGTTATTTGTTGAAACTCATTACAATTTTCAGACAGGAAATACTTGAAACTCTAGTTAGTTTGAGATAATGATTTCAGTTTTCTCCATGAATCCAAATCCTAATTTTCTTTAAAATCATCAGAATGCGGCTTTCTTCCATTTAACTCCTGTCCTTTGTAAGGGTTTTTTAGGTTATTTTAATATCTTCTTTCATGAAAGGGAAAAGAAAGCAGGAGGGCTGGCATCATGTTTTGAACATTTAAAGTGAGCTGGGATAGCAGTATTTTAGAGGGTATGGTAGTCTCATCAGAATGAGAACACTATTGTGCGCTGTTGTAGGAGTTAATGCATCAACAATAGTTTAATAATGGCCAGGTGTCTTCATTATAAATGGAAGGAAAACTAGTGTGCTACACTAATTATTAATGATAATATTTTCTTTTTTTTTTCCTTTTGTACATGCAAGACTTGTTTAAAAGCTGTAAATATTTAACCGTAGTAAAAGTAAATTTTTCTTCTTTAAATGCTTTTGTGACCTTGGGCAGAAACTACTATTGTAACAAAAATAATATTTCAAACCTAAATAGATAATCAATAGTAAAAGGAAAAACAGTTGAAAGTCACAGTAACTATTTTAAATGTTCACGTTATGTTAAGTAGTTTCAAATTATTTTCCGTAATGTTCATTGTGATAACTTGCATGCCTTGAAAATTGCACTTTTTTGACATTTTTTGCTTATTTTTATTTTTTCTTACTACTCATGTTTCTCCTTGTTTCTTTATGAGTGTTTTTTGCCTTGTAGTTAAGCTCCTTTCTCCACATTTAATTTAAGACATTAAATGGAGATAACAGAAATAAATTTTCAGTATTTAAATAGTTAATTCAGACAGTATCATTGTCATTTTACTGCTTACTAGGGGAGAGATTCTGTATGCATTTCATGCTTGTTTGTTCATTCGTTGTAATGTAATACTTGATAGCAAAAATATTTGCCATTTCTCCTTAGTGGTTTTCAGGTAGAGTTTATATATGTATTGATATACTTAAATAGAGCCTTTAGACCAATAAATCAGAGGAATATGTCAGGAACATGTATCTGCATAATAATTGATTGAATTTAATCAATACTGACAACTTTATAATTCATCTGTTAATATACTAAACTTTTTTCTCTTGTTTAGTTCTTGAAAAATGTAATGAAAATGTAGCTATTTTTGGATGGTTTCTATCATTTTATTAATTTTTCCCTGAAACTTGGGAACATGGTATCTGCAGCTGGCAACTTGTTGCACTTTAGGTTATCATTTTACTCAAGTATGTTATAACTTGACCTCATCCCCATCTGAGAATTCTTCTCTGTTCCTATTGAAAGGGATATAGTTTTGGGGCATACAAGCAACAAATAAAACAATGAGGAAGTTCATTAAAAATGGTGGCCCCAAGTAGCCATAATAAGTAATAGTTTTAATAAGTAATAATTTTTACAGATATGTTAATTTATGATAATGTGAATTTGTTAATGCATTATTTTGTAAAGAGGGTGATAAATTTACCAAAATAAAAGTTTTATTTTACTGGGGGGTGAAATGTTTGTTAATTATAGTAGAAAATGACTATGCTATGTCTACATCTACTCTCACAGGAAAAAAATATGCAAGTAAGAGTAATCAGGTCAAAGATTTTAATTGTCGTAAGTGGTAATAAAAGTGTCTGTACAAAAAGATGCTAAGTATTTTAATCTCCATTATGTTTTGATATTAATTTGAAATTCAACAAAGGCGAGTGCAAAGGATCCTGCACCAGGGGAAGAGTAACCCCGAGCACCAGCACAGGCTGGGTGCTGACCTGCTCGAAAGCAGCTCTGCAGAGATAGACCTGGGGCTCCTGGTGGACACCAAGTGTCCATGAGCCAGCAGTGCCCTTGTGGCCAAGTGTCTTGGGGTGACGCTATCATGTGTATCCCCTATCATACTGAAGCTCCAACAGCCCCATCTGGCCTGTGCGCAAATCTGAATGAAGTGACTCCACCACTGAGCGCTGCCGTGCCGGACATGTTGGAGCTTCAGTGCCAAACCGGCACACCAAGAGGGCCAGTGGTATCCTGGGGTGCATCAGGGAGAGCACTGCCAGCAGGTCAAGGGAGGTGATCCTGCCCCTCTACTCAGGCCTAGTGAAGCCTCATCTGGAGTGCTGTGTCCAGTTCTGGGCTCCTCAGTACAAGAGAGACATGGAGCTCCTGGAGTAGGTCCAGGGGCGGGCAACAGAAGTGATGAAGGGACTGGAGCATCTCTGTTATGAGGACAGGCTGAGGGAGCTGGACCTGTTCAGCCTCGAGAAGAGGCAACTGAGAGGGGAGCTCATCAATGTCTATCAGCATCTGAAGGGAGGGTGGCAGGAGGATGGAGCCAGGCTCTATTTGGTGGTGCCAAGCAATAGGACAAGAGGCAGTGGGTAGAAACTGATGCCCAGGAAGGTCCACCTGAACATGAGGAAGAATTTCTGTACTGTGCAGGTGACCACACATGGAACAGGTTGCCCAGGAGTCTCCCATACTGGAGATATTCAAGAACCATCTGGATGCAATCCTGTGCAATGTGCTCTGGGATGACTCTGCATTTGGAAGGGAGGTTGGACCAAATGACCCACTGCAGTCCCTTCCAACCTGACCCATTGGGTGATGCTGGGAAATGTAAAAATTCAGTCATAAGCATTTGTTGGATTTGCCTGCATAAAATCTACACCCCAGAGAGCCATGGAAAGGATAGGCTGACTTTGTAATGTGTGTGATGCATAACCTATTTCTGTAATTTCTTACCTTGTGCTCTTCCTTCATTTCCCTTTTGAAAAAGCATTTCTTACCGGAAGAGTCCATGGTAGCTAATATGTTTCCCATCTGACATTCATTTTCAAGTAGTGTTAAGGAAAAGATAATTTATCCAATGGTAGTTCAGAAGACTTAATAATGTATACACGTCAGTATGTATATATAGGCATAGTTTGTTTGTGCCTGCAGGATGCTTTATTAAATAATTAAGACAATCTTCATTGTGCTGAGACAGAAAGCAGTAAATTTTTAAGTATGTATACGTGCACTTTTGAATCATAGATTGACTGGCTACTGGAATGTTTCATTACGAAGTGTAATAAAATTAAGGAGTTTTTCTTTTTACATGGCAAACCATATCTAAATACAAGTAATCTTTCATCAAGTTACTTTTCACATCTTAACAAGAACATGAGGCACAAAACCGTATTTTTGTTGGTAAGTTGCTATTTGTCCTCTTAATTATGGCTTTGATAAAGGGCTGCTCCAATTTGACACAACAGTATCTTCTGTCATGAGAATGGTTAAACAGAGTTGTGTGATGGTGAAATCTGCATCCTGTAAGATTTTCAGGCCTTTATTGGATGTAACAGTGGGGCAGTTGATCTGATTTAGTTGTACTTTGAGCCAGAATTTGGATTACATGACTGACCTCAATGCATCCCTTGAAACCTAAGTTTTTTTACTATCCTAACTTCTATTAGTTGCCTTCACTGATGAATATGGGATACCCTTATTTACAGTGTTACTTAGATTTAGGAGAAAATTAAGAATCTTTTATTAGAATCTCAGTGTAAGATTGCTCTACTGCCTGGCTTGTGATTTGTTTTGTTTTGGTGTAGGGGTGGGTATTTTTGTTTGGATTTTTTGGGGGTTTTTTGTTTGTTTGGGGTTTTTTTGTTGTTGGGTTTGTTTGTTTGTTTGTTTTCCTTGTTTTGTTTTTTAGAAGTATTCTTGACAGATGGAAGATGCAGTTACTATAATATAAAAGATGTTACCCTAACTCAAATCCTCTTTTGCGTTTCTTTTGGACAGATTTTCTTTTATTTGGACCAATAAGTATCTATAGATATATCTTGTTGGTTGAGTTTCGCCAAAGAAAAATTAAAATCAGCATCTGAAATGATTAATTTCCTGTTGCTAAAACTGAAATATAGTTTATATAAATGTGTTCCTAGGTGTTAAAAACAACAAAAACTTTAAAGCCAAACACAGCTTTCTAATGAGATTGTCTCCCCCACCTCCCTTTTATGTGAAAAATATAAATCTGTTGGTTTAACCACTACTGTAATTTCTTCATTTAAAGACTCCTAGATGCTGGAATCCTGGTAGTTGTACCAGCCTGTGTTGTAGTAACATCTTTTACTGTTTCTGAAGAGTTGCTAGACATGTCAGCACTGTTAATTTTGAGATCTTTCTGTATCTCTTCTATTTCACAGTTTTCCTCTGCAATACTTTTTGGTAGGTTGATATACAGCTAGTGCCTACCTAAGGACTGCCACTGGGAAGAGTAAAAAACTCCAGCCAAGCAGAGATTCCCCAGCTGTTGTAGTTGCAGGCTGAGAAAAGTCTTAACACTTCGGACATTCATTACTATAAATCCATTGCAGTGCATTTATGAAAAAGCTGTATCAGGGAGTACTCTTTGAATTTACGGAGTTAACTTAAAAGAACCCTGATAGTCTAGACTAATGGATTTCCAAGGCTTGTTGTCAAGGTTTTTCTCCGTCAGCGGCTTCAACAGTGAGATTTTAAGTGGGAGTTACATGATTTTAAATCAAAATTCGAAATATAAACAGTAAGTATAATTTTTCTTCCCTACTTCAAAGACTGATGGTAAATAAGTGATGAATACCTTTTGTTAGTCTCAGATTTGTCATGATCTGGTATACCATGGTGTTTATATGCCTGCTGAAAGAGCCAGTTCTTCAGGCTCCTGATACTACTGCATTGGAAGTACTCGGCAGTTCCTGCCACCATAGCAAGGGAAGAAAATAAGGTTGAGATAAGAGAAGTGTGTGTATGAAAATCAATTTACTGCAAGGTGAATTTAAAGTATTTCAAGTATTTAAAATATTTAGGTATAGCATTCAGGCATGATCCATGTGCCATGATACTGTCTGTTGTACCATGATTTGTTAGTCTGTCTTCAGGAAATGCTGCTGTGAAATCTTGGGATGAATTATGTTCTTACTCATGTATATCTATGTGATGGTCATTGTAATCCTCTTGTGCAGTTCTCTTTCAGGCAGAATTATTAATGTTGTGGTAGATGTAGGAGATCTTTTTTCTACTCTCTAATTTAAACACTGCTCTTAAATGAAAGTACTATTTTTCCTTTCAAATGTAGAATGTTTGGGTATTACGGAGTAAGAAACTTTACCTGTAGTAATAAGTGCCTGTGAAGTTTTAGATGGTAGTGAAGTAAAAATCTAGGGTGACTAGGGAGGTGGAAGTAATTTTAGCATTCGTGCAGTGATAAAGTTTGTTCAAGACTGTATAGGTGCTGTCAGCTGCTTTCTGTGACCTTTGAAATTTAGCTGTATCTGCAGAATATCTCAAGTTAGGAGTTAAAACTCCCAAATCACTTGTACTATTAATAAAGCAGTTTAATGGTTACTTTACATTTTTCCTTACAGTCTCTGGAAACTTAAGATTTAGAAATTTGCTCTGAAGTTTTTTCAGCAGCTGTATTTGGGATTTTCAGCTAGGGCTTTGCTTTTGTGCCAGCAACGTAAGTGGAAATTTTCAGTGTTGTGTCTTTGGTGTATTTTTAAGATCATGTTTTGTTTTTTTTGGTAGATGTTGGGCACTACTGAAGTATTGAAAATTGGATAGGCTAAAGAAGACAACATTGTGCTAGACAGTATCATTCTGTGTAATAAGCAAATGTCTCTCCCTGCATAGCTGTAACTTACTCACACTGTGGCAAAGTATCTTTGACTCTATACCATTTCATGTGATATGAACTGATAGAATGTTTAAGGGAATACACATGCTGTTTCTATTCTTCCTTGTTGTTAAAATATAGATTTTTCCAATTTTGAAAGATGCTAGAGAAAGTAAAAATGTGGTTTTGGGGTTTTCCTTTGGTGTTCTGTTTTGGGGTTTTTTAGGGGGTTCTCTGTTTTTGGGTTGTTTTGGGGGGGTTGGGTTTGGAGAGGGTTTTTTTTTGAGGTTCTTGAGCAAATTGAGACAAGTTAAGTGTATCTTTATGACTGTATCTGTTTTAAAGTGTTATTTATGGTAAATGTTATGTCTTAATTTTTCTCCATAGGGATCTTAAGAACAATCTTATTAGCACCATAGATCCAGGAGCTTTTCTGGGG
Source organism: Rhagologus leucostigma (assembly GCA_013397725.1). Taxonomy (NCBI): domain Eukaryota; kingdom Metazoa; phylum Chordata; class Aves; order Passeriformes; genus Rhagologus; species Rhagologus leucostigma. The sequence goes on along the minus strand of VZTD01003639.1, from coordinate 3,293,424 downwards.
CTTTCATCTTTGAAAAGACTGTAAGTAGTATATCTAGCTAGTCAGTTCAAACAAAACAAAAAAAAACTCCTTAGAGAGAGTAAGTCTTAGCTTCTTTAAGTTTAGACAGCAAAGCTATTATATATTAACAGTTGAATATATATATATGCTATCTAAAAATACACACACACATGCATAAAACAAAGTCTGCTTTCAGTCTTATGACTGAAGAACATCCGCTGCTTGTGGCTTGGCAGTCTCACTTGTTCTGACAGTGTCTTGTATTATTCCTTTCTTTTTGTATTTGAGTGGCTTGAAATGTTGCTGGGTGGACTTCTGTTCAGAGCTTTGATTCCATCAAATCTTGTTTTGTTGAACGTTAAACTCATGATTTTTATTTTCCAAGGGTTACATTAGAACAAAGAGTCCCTTGCTATTAATACTACACTGAAGTTACAGCACTGTTAATGCTGCTTTAATGAGGGTTTTGCCAACATTCCCATTAACGTATTTTTGGGGGATTTATGCCTTGGCTGTAAAAGTTATGTACCAGATGAAACTTGAAAAACAAAAACTCAGCATTATTGCTTTTCTTTTCTTTTTCTTTTTTCTTTTTTTAAAATACTTCAGATTTTTGGGATATTTTTACAACTTTTAAGTCTTAGTGATTTTGCCACTACCTCCCCCACCTTGTTTCTTTCCTAAATTTTTGGAGTATACATGTTCATTTGTAACTGATCAGATGATCTGGCTCACTTAAAAGGAAAATATGTTGGTAATTGCACTTCTGAAAACCTTAAAAATAAAACTGAAGGACCAATTCTGGTTCTTATTACTTGCAAGCTAAATTTTTATTACTTTAAGAATTTTTGGCGATTTGGTTCAAGACATATATTGAAAAATATATAACTTTTAAATATTCATCTTAAGTATAATTATAGAAGTGGTCTTATTTATGTATAATAAGTGCACTAGTATAGGTCTCTGATGATAAAAAACTAGGAGATGTACTGTATGTGTATATATATATAAATATACATACTACACAAATATGAAAATTTACTTGGTAGGGATGTAACCCAAGCCTGTTTAAAGGAATTTATTGGTAAGTCTAGACTTGTTGAATTGTATATGGATAAACTATAATTAGTCAAGAGATGGATTAAGGAGTCTGTGTGCGTGTGTATACACCCATATAGCAGTACCTTGTGGGTTTTCCTGAGGAAGACCAAATATACATGTGGTGTAATCTGTTACTCATGAACTTCTGTTCAAATACTTCTGTTAGCAGACTGTATTTCATTTGGAGATAAACCAGTTTGTTCCAATTTTTCCTTTTTTCTATTTATAGGGACTTAACTAATAACCGAATAGGCTGCCTGAATGCAGATATATTTAGAGGACTTGTAAACCTTATTAGATTGTAAGTATTATTTGTTCTATATAAATACACTTACATTTTAGCCTTGTATAAGTTAACTTAGTTGCAAGGGGTGTAGTTTATTTAAGTGTGCTACTGAAAGACAGCCAGTGCCTATGGTTGTGGTTTGTTACTCAGTAGAAAGCTTAAAAACAAGTGTTGGGGCCAACCCAAACCCCACTATTCAGTGCTCTGTTGGCTTTGCAACAGTTTTCCAGTTCTTAGGATGTGTAGCGGGAAGGGAGACTAGCAGACTGTACAAAATATTTTCATTAAGAAAATATTTCAGCTTTATAGACTCTTTCAGTATCCATGCCTTCTCTACTGTGGCATTGATGTCAGTATGTTTTGCTGGCTGTCTTGCGTGTTTTGAAGTCCTTCATTTACTTTAAGAGGATAACACATAAGATTATGGAATATTTCTTTGCCCTGGTTGTTAGTTTCTTACACACAGTGCTTTCACTGATCCATAGAAAGTGGTATGGATAATATTTTTAAAAAACATTCTGATAGATGGAACATGCTTCTTAGAGCATGTTAATAGGAACACATCAGTTCACTGTGAACAACAAAATCAATTTTATGCTTCTTGAAATCTATGCTCAACATGTGCTAGTTGTTGCTTTAAATGAAAATAAAGTCTTTGCATTTACTTTTTTTCCCAATCATAAAAATGTTCACCTAAACCAGGAGTATTAGAGAACAGTTTATTTGGAGATTCTTGCTAGGCTACTGAGACCTGATTATTATTCTTACAGTCTTGTGAACTATGACAGTGTCATAATAGTATCTTGTAACTTTTAAACACAGAGTTATCTTGAAGAGAGGTTTGTTTTTTTTTTATTTCAAATGTCAGTTGTCTAAGCATGAGTTCAAATCATGATACTTTTATTTCTCAGAAATCTTTCTGGAAATCTGTTTTCTACACTTACACGGGGAACATTTGATCATCTTGGTTCACTAAAGTCTCTGTAAGTACTTGCTGCATCTAGTCTTAATTTGCATGAGCATTTGTGTTATTAACAAAAACCGTTTTATATACGCTTGCTTGTACTACAGTTTTGTATTTTTACTTTTAATCCTCATAATATTATCTGAATAAGCACATGGCAAGTGTATGTATGGGTATTTGGGTGTTTATACAACCCACTTCAAAAGTTGCTCACTATTTGTTACGTTATTCTGAAAAAACAAAGCTATTTTTCCATCTGGGCTTCCAAAAGTTTTGTTCTATATATGTCATTTATTAATTTATAGTAAATAAATAGCATTTTACACCTTTATAGCAAAGGGAACAAATGCTTTTAAGCAAGATCTTAGTCCTTTGTGAATAGTATAGTTTTGTTACTCATAACAGTGGGTGCATCTCAACCTCATGTTATTTTGCTCTCTCTTGGTTTCATGAATTGTAATCTTGTGTAAGAAAGAAAGTAAATAAAAAAAATAAGTGCTGATGATTGGCTTATGCTTTTCCCTGGTAGTCATGACAGTTGGCTTACTGTACAGGGGCTTTATCAAAGGCTTTGGTTTCTGGATTTGACACTGAGTTAATTTCTTGTTTATAAAGGAGAATGTTTCTTTCCCTCCTCCATCTCTTTAATTGTTCCTAAGTTGTTGTTCCTGGTATTTTAATTGTCTGCATAAAGGTTGCTGTCCAAGAATACTACAGATGTGACAAGAGAACCTGGATATAATGGTTGCCATTAAAATAATGTCTGTCTGGAGGAATTTGTGTGAACAAATACCAAATGGGGTTTCCCAGGAATGTTGATTTAGTGTTTGAAGTGTTCTGCCTGTAATTTTGTGTCATCCTCTAGACATCTGCAAAAAGAAAAAGAAAATGTTTTCACTAGAGGTAAAAACCAGTGTAGACACAGCCATATATTTTGGTACATTTTTATCTGTTTCTGAACAGATAAAAAATATTAATTTTTGAACAGATAAAATTAATTAATTAATCCTTTAATTTAGCTGAGTTCAGCAAACATCTATGGGGCATTTGGTATGCCTTTTTAGTACAAAGTACTGAAGTACTAAAAGTACAGAGAAGACTGTGAGTCAATTAAAAGCCTTATGATTTTCATATAAAGCAGAATAAAATTGTGTAAATAGTGCTTCTGAAAAGAGAAATAGCTGAGGAGCTATTTTTATTTCTGTTAGTTTTACTGCTAAAGCATTTGATCGCTACAGTGAAGCAATGAAGCGTCTTCTTAGGTTGTGACGGTGCATATTCAAGCAATTCTTTGTTATTGCTCACCTGAAGTAGCGTAAACACTCTCCATGAAAGAAATTACTAGAATTTTTTCATGTGCCTGTATTAGATATTCCGTATATTTATGGAGAGGATTCCTTTTCTCAGGGACAATGTCCTTTTGTTCTCAGAGTACAGCTTGCAGAGGATTAGAATAACTTCCGGTAGGTAGAGGTAGGCAACTCCACTGTAGTCTAGACTTTGCTTGTTATCTTTTTGTCCGTGACAGTGAGAGGCATTGCACAGCTGTTGATGTCAAGCTTTCAGACCTTGCAGTTTTGCAGTTTGTCACTGTAAATACCTGTGTTTTGTTGCAGAGAATTTCAGACTGATTATCTTCTTTGTGATTGCAACATACTGTGGATGCATCAGTGGTTAAAGGAAAGGAATATAACTGTACGTGAGACTAAATGTGCCTATCCCAAGTCACTTCAGTCACAGACAGTGACCGGTGTTAAACAGGAGCTTCTCACCTGTGGTAAGCACTCCTGACAGCTGGTACTTGTTTTCTAATGCACTCCATGTTCTGTTAATATTAGTAAACAGACTTTTTTTGCTTTGTTTCATTTCCTTAAAATTCAGCACTTAGATGACAGTGGTAATAGTGACTCCTTTTCAAAGGTTGATCTTTAGTTGTGGTTCAGTGTTGCTAGCTTTTCGAAATAATAATTAAATTGATGATGGTGGATGGTATTTTGTAGAAAGAAAGGATAAGTAACTCTCTTTTTCGATAAACTCCTTTTTCTTGCTAATCTGTATTTTTCAGAGATCTTTACCTAAATTTCACAAGAGGAATTAGAAACTGATAATTTCTTCCCTAGGTCTAGCTATCTGACTTCAAATATGTGAATTATTTTAACCCCATATTTCTGAAGTTAAAAGAGCTTCATTTTATGAGTTACTTTCTGCGTGATGATTCTATTCTTGATTAGAGTTCTTTTTGTGACAAAACCATGACCAACTTGCTTAACTTCTTTTTTTTGGTATTGGAATTATTCCAACTGTAAAAATAAAAACCCACATGTTACTGTGATTTTGAAGTCTTAGTGAAAAATTGGGAAGAACTAAAATGCATAAATACATTTTTCCTTCGAATTTGTATTTTCCGCTCTTTTAGATGTGGGCTAGCAAAAGAGTTTTGAAATATATTACATTAAAGGAATACGCATTTTGGAAAAGAATATGGCGATAATTTGTGTTTTTCAATATCTGATGCATTAAGTGTAGTTTTTATATGCATCTTGCCAGATACAACTTTATATCAATATATAAATAACTGATACTCACTTAGTGTATTTTTCTCCTCTTTTGAAAATGAGGTATGTAACAGATTCTTGCTGTTAATTGTGGGTTTATGTCTTGAATTCTAGAACCACCACTTGAATTACCGTCTTTCTATATGACTCCATCTCATCGTCAGGTGGTCTTTGAAGGAGACAGTCTACCCTTCCAATGTATGGCTTCATATATTGATCAAGACATGCAAGTCTTGTGGTATCAGGATGGGAAGATAGTGGAAACGGATGAGTCCCAGGGTATTTTTGTTGAAAAGAACATGATTCATAACTGCTCACTGATTGCAAGGTGAATCCGTAGTGAGAAAATGTATTTCCTACTTCTTACTTTCTGCTCTGATTTAGTGACTATTTCCATAAGTAGTAAGGACCTCATATCCTCACTGAGTGAACATGTACACAGAAACATCCCTAGCAGGGAAGTGGTCTTCACACATCTATTAATGATGATGTTTGAGGGAGGAGGTCTAGCGATTTGGTTAGTCAAACCTATGTGCTTAAAATAGTAAATTAGGTGGAGGAACTTGCAGTTGGGTTTTTATTTTCTGCAAGTTTTACCCAATGCATTCATTTAAAATACATTTGTGGTAGGATACATTTGTTCTCATGGAATATTAAAATTATGAAAATGTTGAAAACAAGGCATTTATCTGAATTACTTATGGATTCTTTACTCTTCCTTTTGAGCACACCACAGTTGTTAATACTGTTCTCCAGCAGACATCTGTAAGTGTAATTTATTCTGCCTGCAGCAGATTGTTGACTTATTCAGCATCTACAGAGTGGTTATATATCCTGTAATTGTATTAGTAAATTAGAGCTTCAATATTTATAACAAATTACGCATTTGGGAATTTATTTTGGTTTAGCCTGTCTAAACAGCTAAAAATTTTGTGTTGAATAGCAATGACAACACTTGGGGAGTTTGGACTACTCATCTCTTCTTTTTGAAGTCTAGGGACTTTTTCCTATGGCTGTTCTGTTCTACCTTGGCAAAATTGAGAGCCTGAAGAACAGTAAATACTTCTCTGTTAATTACAGTACATTGAGATGTAAATAGCTCTGGTTTTATAAGATCACTTTTGGCTGTATGTAATTTGATGTTTCTTCCATTGTCTTTCTGTACTTAATTCATCTTTTGGTAAAAGCTTATATAAATTTTATTGCAAGACTGTTGGGTTTTATTTGTTTATTTTATCTTTCCAGTGCACTGACAATCTCAAACATTCAGGCTGGCTCCACAGGAAACTGGGGTTGTCATGTACAAACCAGACGTGGGAATAACACAAGGACAGTAGACATTGTAGTGTTAGAAAGTTCTGCACAGTACTGCCCTCCAGAGAGGGTTGTGAACAATAAAGGGGATTTCAGGTTAGTAACCTCAGGTTTTTTTCAGAGTAAAGAAAAGTCCATTTAATTTCTCTTCTCACTAAGATTGTATGCTTTAGAGGTGCCTATGTGGATGTTTGCTTGTAAATGGTGTGTAATAGATTTTTAACTGTTCTAAATTACTATGTGTTGACAGAAGTGCGTGAAATTAACTATGAAATGTTAAACTTTGAGCCTGGTAACACGTCCTTGAAAGATATTGAAACTAAGCTATGATATTTGAAATATATAAATGAAATAATTGGAATAGTTAAACTTCTGTACATTGCCTGTAAGATCAAGTTAGACCACGTACTGACAAGGGGGATTTCTGCCAGGTTATCATTCTGTTTTTAAAAGCCTTCTGCTCCTATATGACAAAATCACTATATAAGAAATATGCAGTATAGTTTGGATCTTTTTTACCCCATGAGTAATATGAATGGTGCTGCTTCCTTTTAATGATTGTTGGGACTGTAGTGGTAGCTGTGATAGTCCATTGTGTTGGGTGTTGCAGAGTATTGTGTCTTTTGTTCTTATCTCTTCACCTGTTTTCCCTTTTCTGATCTTTCTGCTGCTGGTCACTCTAACAACACGTTACTTCTGGAGGTGCCAGCTGTAACAGATAGCTTCTGTATAGATTCTCTATATGTAAGGTAATTCCCTTTATGACTACTCTGTTTCACCTCACTGCAGTAGTTCCTACTGAGAATTAGTGTCTGCAATAGCATTGTGCTCACTATGGTGCATAAGGTTTCTTAATGTTGTATAAACTGCTTTTATCCACTCATTTCACTTTCCTTATGCTGCTTGGCTGTGTTGATCTTCTGCTTGGTCTGTTGTTTACAGTTAGAAACTATTCCTTTCCCTGTGTGCATTAGAGTTTTTAAAGTCATCATCTTTGTATACAGCTAGTCTAAGACCATATATCTTTTCTATTAAGAAATGAAAAGTAAGTTAAACCATGTTGCAGGGACATAGTTTTTAGTGGGAGGGAAAAACAAGCTTTCAGTTGCAGAAGACCTCCAGCTGTAGCAAAAATTCACATAAAGTCCTGGCAGAGAGCATTAGTTCCAAGCTCATCTTCTTTATGTTCATCACTTGGACAATTTGAGAAGGGTGAGTATGAGAAACTATTAGTAAGGTAACTAGTGTTAAGATCACTTGCTGCACAGAGGCAGTTTAGAATTACTAAAGAACTTAACTTCCACATTGTAAGGAATTATTTATTTAAGTAACTTTGTGCATGTCCTCTTTTTACACTGTGGTGGTTTCAACTGCAGGGGTAAGCATTACGTTAGAAAAGGAGAACTTCCTGCTTTAGGTAAAAGGCAAAGAAAGTCAAACAGATGCCGGTTGTATTCATCAAAGAACACATCTATTTAAATCACTTATGCATTTTTTTTATGATACAAGTGTGAATTGTTCTTCTTTGATTTGCCATTAGAGGTGAAAACAGATGGTAAAGGCTTATTTCAAAGTGTTTTCCATTAAATTAACCTGTGCTGTTCAGTGACTGTTCAGTGTAATAGGATTTACCCCTTCTGGAATTCAGTAGAAAGAAATAAGATTTCAGGAAATGTTCAGCTTATCAAAAAGTTCACTGTGTCTGGGTTTACTATAACAGACTTCCACTTGTAGCTTGGGTAGAGTAATAATAAAGAGTAATTTTTCACCTTAGAGAGCATATGGAAATAAGGTTTTGACTAGTGAGAAAATGGTTCTGAGCAGATGGCTGTAAATGATCCTAGGTGAATTTGATTTTATAGGTTTTTTTAGTTGGAACTGGTTAGTCATTTTAGCTTGGAAGGTGTTTCAAAAGTGGCATCTAGATTTTTATCCCTGCAGAGATGGGATAGCAAAGAGTAATGAAGGAGATGCTTGTCTTCAGTGTCTTTGGCTCAGTATTAGTTCAGCATAGTTTGTAAAGGTTGGGCAAAAACTTCATGATGGAATCTATTTTCTCTAATTTAAATATTCTAAGTCTTACGCAGATAATATCCATGAGTATTTTACAATTAATGATTAAATTGAAAATACAGTTTACATGTTAAAATACTTCTGCCTCAGTAAGTCCTTTAACTGTTGTGTTTAACATAATTTTATGCTAGTAGTTGATAGAATTCTTTCTTAAATATAAGAATGATCTTTTTGAAAACTTACTCATTGGGTGTAATATATTTTAAAACTGTAATTATCATGCTGAATTTAGAGAATTACTAAGATGTAATACAAAAAGACTGGACTATTGGTAAGCTAATGAAATTATGATATAAAAACTCATTGTAACTGAAAGTTACTGTTTGTTTAAAGAAATGAGTGCTTTCAAAACAGAATTAATATGTATGAAAGAAAGGATTCTTTTATAATCTTATGGTCTGCCTTTTTCTTTTCCCCTGAAATGAAATTAAGGTGCTTAAACGTAAATGTACCATCTTTTTCCACACAGCTGTCTACACTCATTTGTATGGGATAAATTTTGAGCACCTAATTATACAGAGTAATGAAATAAGTGTTAATACAGGCCAGATTTGCACTTCTGCTAGCAGTTGGGTAAACTGTGAAAGATACTCAAGCTTAGACTCGGAAGAAATTAACAATACAGTCGGAACTTACACAGCCTTTGTTTGCCTCTTTAGCTCATGTCATATAGGTATTGGGAGGAACAGTTCTTGACTGAGAATGGTACAACTTAACGTTCATTTAGCAAAACTAGGGAATAAGGGGAATGTAGTTAAAGCTAAAATCAGTTTCCCTGTCTCATTCACCACTGGGCTGCAAAGAAGCTTGTACCTACACAAGCGGTTTTGTGCGTGGGAGAGGAAGGAGGGTAAGGGACACTGTTGCTCGAAAGCATTTCTCTTCATGGTGCTGTGCATTTGTATTGGTTTTGTGATGTGTGATTATGCCACAAAGCTGTTGAGTTTTAAATTGCCCACTTTTTATGTCTGGTTTAGTAGAAAGCTTTCTAAATCACTATACAAATAATACATTACTTTTAACAGTAAAATGTTTCTGTACATATCTAAATTTGTTGTAATGGTAGCATAGACTATAAGACTACCTGGCATTGCTTGTGTTCTTTTGAGAAGATCATAGCAAAAGATGATAAGATGCTGTGTAGGGAGATGAATGTAAAGTAAACTCAGGGACAATAAAAGGACAATAATGAAAGGGGTAATAAAAATAAGGCAAGTGGAGACATAAGAAGAGGGAGAAAAGGCAGATAACCTTGTGATAATCTAATAGCCTTTGAAGTAGTGTTAAACACTGAAACTCTCACTTTTTTTCTGTTTGTTGGCTACAGAAGCTCTAGAAGATGTACAAATATATAACTTAGAAATAATACTTGTTTAAAAGCGTAGTAATTAAAGCTGTCCTGAAAAACTTGTTTTACATTTGAGTCCTAGTCTGAGAAACCAGAGAGAAACTCTGTTTTCTCTTTTTCTAGTTCTTTAGCACTAGATGTGAATAGTGAGAAAAGGAACAGCATGTGCCATATTTCAGTAAAAATATGTCTTGGAGGTTGTGTCATACAACCTCTGTCAGGACCACAGATTTTAAATTATTCCAAGGCCGTGTGGTACTCAGTCTGTAAGGTGATACATTCAGTAAAAACTGAGCTGACCACACTTTTACTGAAAATGCTTTGGAAAAATACAGCTTTTAGAAAACTGTCTGTAAAGACAGAGACAAATACCCCATTCAAAGTGGCATCTTTGATGTGGAAACTTAATATAAAAATTTCAGCATTGATAAATGGTTTTGGAAATGATGTTTTGGTACTGCAGTGGCAGTGTTTCTGGAAACCTGACTCTATATTCTGGAAGTGGAAGTTTGGGTGTATTATGCAAGGTATTTGTGGGCCTACATGTCTTCTAACAGCTGTGCCAGCTGATTTATTAGTTGTCTTCATCTGCCTGTTTTCTTTTCGGCTTCATTCTCTGAAGGCTTATTATAAATACATAAAATTGGGAGCACAGAAGTATTTCGTCTTTGTTCTTGTTTTTCCAGTCTTTGTTGAATCAGTTTATTTCAATTTTTCCCTTCTGACATTTCAGAGACTTGGATAAGTGTACATGTATTGTCCCTCCCTCCCTTCCCAGCAGATGCATAACTTGCTGCCTCCATGAGCAGAGTGGGCCAGACACAATGCAGTCTGATATTTTGTTAGCTTGCTGAGGTGCATGTAACATTGCACTAAAGTTACTACTGAAATTGTAGCAGTTCACAACAATGCTGTAATAATTTTTTCTGAGGAAGATTTTTGTACTTTCTTTTGCCTACTTCTTTACAGTTAAAAAGATGCTAAGAAACTTACGTTACCATTGCAGAATCTATACCTGTTCTTTTCATTTATTTACATTCTCTAAAATACCTCAGTATGATTCTAGCCATTTAAAATCTGTGCTAATTATTTTTAAATTTTTTTCTTCTTTCTTTTAACAACCTCCAGAGATACCAAATCTGGTGTAAGTTTTCCTTTCTGGTATTGGTTGATGGTGACACTTCTCTTAATTACTTGAAGTGTCTGCTGAAGCTCTGCATGTGTATGAATACATATTTGCTGGGCTGGATGAAGCTCTGCTGGATACCCAGATAATCTGTCGCTTCTAGTATTCAGATACTCTGGTGATGGTCGTAATAACAAGTCTCAATTTCTTAATGAAATTACATCACTAAAATATAGAGAACTGATCTGTAATGCCAAAGCTGTTATAAAAGGTAGTTAAATTAAAGTCCTTGTTTTCTAGGTTAGTTTGTTGTATTTACCATCTAGTCTTTTCCATTAGTTCTCTTACCAACTTAGAATTCTTCTATGGTTGTTGCAATGACCTGTGCAATATAGGGATGCCACCAGCAACTATCTTTTTGTTGCTTCTTGCCAAACTTAAATAATGGTAAAAATGGCCTGAACTAAGTATCTTTCTTACATTACTGAATATGTTACAATTGGTCTGTTGGAACTGATTAAGAATAAATGGGAATTTAAGATAGAGAAGACTTCCAGTATACCCTAAAAGGTTAATGTCTTCTATCACTTAATATAATTGAGAAATGTAGCCTTTTGCCTTGGTCCATTCCTAGAGTTAATTCTCTTCTCTCAGGAAGAATTGTGATAAATTCTAGCATCTTCAGTAAGAGGAGTTACTTAACTGATGAATAAGGAGGGAAAATGGTGCTGACTTCTTCAGTTTCTCTGTGTTGGCCATATTACTTAAATTTTTAAATTCCTGGGAATGGAACCTCCTTCAAGGTGTTTACTTCATCCTCCTGCAAACACAGAATTTTTTTTTTTTTGCAAATATCGATTTGTTCTTAGCATTTCTATTTACTAAACAGTCTATTTACATGACTATTTATTAAAATGCAGTCCAGATATAAAAGCAAACTTTAAATCACAGTGTAATCCACCAAAATTTTTTGTTTGACCAGTTCCAATTTTTGGACACAACTGCTTTGTACAAGGCCCTTTGAAATACTTAAAATTTAGAAAAACTATGTTAGCTCTTAAGACTGTTAAAGGAGTTTGACATAATGACAGTACAGAAAGCCTGTAATGATCCAACAAAGCTCACTTGCTCTCAGTTTTAGTTAAACCTTATACGTTGGATTGTTAAATTTGAGATGCTTAGCATTCTGCAATTTAGGTATGTATGCTTTTTTACTTTTAAAATTTAAGAATTAGTGCTCTGAATGATAAAATGCATATAACAGAGTAGAGAGACAGAAGCAAGGACGGGCAGACTGGCTGCCATTCTTTGTCCTTGTCACTTCTGTGTGCTCAGCATTGTGTCTTAATTCAGCCTTGGTTTCCTTCTATTCTTATTTTTTTTTCTTGAATCTGTTCTGCTCTAATGAATGATCAGTGCATTAAAAATGTATTGCAATGTATTTACTGTATTTTTTATTTTTTTATCTGTGTTTGTTTTACAGATAAAATATGCAGTAAAAATAGAGGAGCAACTGGAGAGAACTTTAGAAGTTTTCTTAAGAAGGGCATAGTTTCACATACCTTGAGTGAAAGGAATTCTTCTCTCCTTTCTTGACATTATAAATGATGTTTTTCCCACTAATTTCTGTTTGGTATTTTGTTTGCAAAACTGGTCAGAGTGGTTGTACTTCTGCTTCTCCTGTTTCTTGAGTACTGCAAATGTAGTCTTCTGTTCATGTCTGCAGTTTGGTACGAATATGAGTGCAATTATTTGGAATTTATATTGATGCATGTGTAAAGGACAAGTAGAAAGCAAGTATCAGCTTGTTTTTATAGTGTTAACAGGAAATTTTTCATGAAGTAGGTAAAGTTTTTTATCAAAAAATTGTAAACTATTTTTAGTTATTTTATAAGCACCTTCTTCTCTCCACCTGAAACCTCATGAAAGAATTAAAAAAAAAGCATACTAGCATTAGAACTCATTTTGTTAATAGACACAAATATGAACAGCTTGAAAATACTGAAGATGAGCCAAGGTGGCCCTTTAAATAGTTTAGAGATGCTTAGTTTTGAGTGTCTCTTTATTTCACGTTGTAGTGCTTAATCCTTTTATTTACTTGTCATGTAAATTTGTCTAAATGTGAGGGGTTTTTTTTCCTTTTGACTCCGCAGGTGGCCCAGAACATTGGCAGGCATCACTGCATACCTGCTGTGTACACGTTATTCTGCTGGCAGTGGGATATATCCTGGCAACTCACAAGATGAGAGAAGAGCCTGGCGCAGATGCGACAGAGGAGGGTACTGGGCAGATGAGGACTACTCCAGGTGCCAGTATGCAAATGATGTGACTCGAGTTCTTTACATGTTCAATCAGGTAATTTGTGCATTTCTGTAAAATCAAATTATGAAAATCTCATTAATGAAAATAAAAAACTCGGAAGACCCTTCATCTTTAAGTTGGAATTACTGGTGGTCTAGATAGGTTATGATTATTGACACATGCCTCTGAGTACAATACTGGAACTTGTTGGTTTAGTTATCTGTTTTGAGTGCCCCTAGGTTGAAAGTGCAAGGAAAATTTTACTCTTTGTACTTGTCTAAAGCGTAAGAGAGTGGCTTGTCATGGTTATTTTTGTCAACTGGATGCACTGCCCTGCCCACATGCTATAAAGAAACAAGGCAGGCTTAATCTGTAATGGAGAACAGCTCTTTTCATTATAATAATAAAGAGTAGTCAAACTCTGCTCTGCCTTTGTTGCTGTAAACTTTTGATAGATTTGGTGTGATTGGAAAGAGTTAACTACTGAAAGTAGTGAATATTAACTAGGCTTCTTTATCTGGTAGCATTTACCAGGATCCAAAAGAGCGTTCTAGAATTTAAATTGTAGCTATGAAACAAAATTCTTCAGCTCCAAGTTCCTTTTGAGGTTCATCTAGTTAATGTACACTTCCACTAACACTGTTCGGCAGTGATGTACCCAACCTTGTCTGTATAGGTGCTGTGTTGTAAATTACTCCGTAAGGTTTAAGCTTGTTTTCCAACACATGAGGTCAGATCACTAGTATGGATGCAACAGGTGAAACTATGGAAATATGAGATTGGTTTTGGTGTGGTGTTTTGGACTTTGTTTGGTGGTTGGTTTTTTGTTTGTGTTTTAATAATAATGCTTGGTCACTGGAGTTGATGATGCTGGTAGCACCACTTACGTTTAGCATGGGACTTTGGTGCTTGTCTGAGCCTAGGGTAGGATTTCTCCATGTTGTGTGGGTTTGGAGTGTTTCAGTTCATCTCACATTCTTTTAGGGTAAACTTCACACTACCGATCTGAAGCACCTCAGCCCCCAAGTGGGATGATTGGATCTAAACTGGTATTTTCCCCTGGGATGTCTTAGATTTATATACACAGTGAAATCTTGATGTCCGGTTGCTTGGGCTAACCAGTTTGAGGCAAAAGACTTGTACTGCATTTTGTGTAGATGGGTTGTTGCTGACTTGCTCCCTCTGTGTTCAGGTACTTCGTAATGCAGACAGCTTTTTATTTCCCTGCTCTGGGTCCCTGAGGACCCCTGAGCACTGGTCTAACAAAGATGGCAGGGGTGAGAAGGAAACAAAGGGAATGGCTGTTCTGGCCCAAGATAAACTTAGAGGCTGACATAACTATTCTGCTTTACTGGTTTATATTCCTGGCACTAGAGGTGCATGCCATGGCTTGATCCCATGAAACAGGTTTGAGGGCTCAAATGAACAGTGTTCTTTCTTAATGATTGGTTAACAGGTGAGAGATGATGCTGGGGATCACTTTGTCCTTTTCTGGGACACAGAAAGGTTGAGTGTTAGCTTAAATAGAGCTTTGATGCTGCTGGTTTGCATTTTTCTCACCTGGGAATTCACATTTTTCTGCAAGGCCTGTGACAACTCAATGCCATTCCTGCCTATGTACTGTAGCCCAGCTGCTCAAGAGCCTAGATAACTTAAGCTTGTTATTTTGGTTAGCCAACATCTTTGAGGTTGTGGAAAAATGTTGCCAGCTTTGTGTTAGGAAGTTAAAAATGTAAGCATCAGACTGGTATCTTCAGAAAAGCAAAATAATAAATTTCATGTGTGAAGTAGATAACTTCCTATTATCTGCTTAAAAATACTTGTACACAGGTTTTCTATGCTGAAATAAAGGTTTAATTTTTTTTTAAAGGGAGGATGTCTTGGGTGTGGGAACTATTTTTACTTATGAAAGTTGCCTTCTTATGTGTAGTAGGTCTGGAATTTTTAGCAGTATTCTGCACAGAAATTTTTTGTCTCTGAGACTAATGTTCAATGTAATCATATTACAAGCATGTTTGTCGCCTTTGAACAAAGTTGAGCTGTTTTGAACATCAGAGCTTCGCCAAACATTTTAAATCAAGTAAAGTTTCACATGTAAAATAAAATGAAACATTTTTAATATTCTACAAGAGCATTCATATTCCACTGTTCTTGTTTGTGTATTGAATAGGTACAGTTTTAGGTGAAAAGAAATTCATGATAAAAAGTTCAAAGAAATTATACAGAGTATCTGAATTTGAAATTTGACTTTGTTCAGTGTGTGTTATGACTTTGAATGTTATTTGCACTTTTAACGCATGACTTTTAGCATATTAACAAAAAATGAACTTCCATTAGTCACATTGAAATTTATGTACAAGTGCTAAGACTGGCAAGGACCAATATATAGTTGTGCTTATGTAGCACTTTACAAATTCAGTAGGGCAGACTAGATACCTCCACACCAAAAACCAGAGAGAGAGAACCTCTCTAGTTTGGATTATCATGGATAAACAGCATGTGAACATGAGCTGATAACATTTGCACAGCTTTCCACTGTACTATGTAAAATTTCCCATTTTTGGTCCCTGCTAGCTCAGGCATGTTGATGTTGTGTATTATTTAGTGAAGAATTTTCCAGCATGGGGTTTGTTTCAGGAGTGAAATTATGACCTTTGTCATAGAGAGATCTGTCTTGTTTTTTTGTGTGTGTATGCCATTCCAAATGCTTCCTTATAATTACAGAATTGAGAGTGAATGCTGCGGCAGTGGTGTGTTTGAATTGGTTTTGGCTTCTCTTGCTATAAAATGCTATATTTAAAGAGCTTTGGTGGAAATGAAAATAAGCAGTTAACAGTACTGTTTTGGGGGGTTTTTCTCCTTTTTTTTTTGGTGCAATACCTCTCTCCCTTCTAGGACAATAGCACAAAACCCAGTTGCTGGCTGCCAGTACAAATGGTAGTTCTCTGGCTTGTAGGAAATGTTTCTGCTTACAGATAAGGTGGTGATTCTTAGCTACTCAAAACACAGTGAATCCTGTGGGATTGCTCTCCTCTTTGGATGAATGCTTATTTATTAATTGATGAAGTGTTGTCTCTATCTTGTACTTTTTCAAATGCTCATGTTTGTTCTCTACGTAGATGCCGCTCAACCTTACTAATGCAGTGGCAACAGCAAGACAGCTCTTGGCTTACACTGTTGAAGCAGCAAATTTTTCTGATAAAATGGATGTTATTTTTGTGGCTGAAATGATAGAGAAATTTGGAAGATTTGCTGAAAAATATAAAGAGGTAACTGGATAATTTGCCATCACTTTAAAGATAATCAAAGTGTTTGTCCTTAAGTATTCTGAGCAGTGAAATCTTCCCAATGTTAGATGCAGGCACTGAGTTAGTGGATTGTCAGATTCTATTCCATGTTTTTGTTTGTTTAGTAGGTCCCTGAAGTTGCTGACCCATGGTCACAGACTTTGCATTCGCGCTGAGATGATCCAGCATTCACTGGACCTGTAATGTGAGTAACACCTCTGGTCAGCACTGGAGCAGGGAGATAGGTACAGTAAGTCTGTTTTTATTTAATATGGAGTGGGTCACGCAGGTTTTCATTGGTATGTTCTTATCTAAAAACACAAATAATGAAAGCCTCAGAGATCCTCTCAATAATGAATAAAACAAGACTTACCTTCTCCCCTTCCACCATGATAGGCCGTCTTTATTCAATATTGAGCCGTATCTCTAAGGTTTTCAGTACTCCTCTGTCTTGCAGGATATAACATAAGACATTAAAACAAAATCTTAGAGAACGCTCGTTGTTGGGGAGAAAAATGCAGGTAGTTGAATAGTCCAACCAGTGGGTAGAAACTCTCTGTTTCACTGCTGAACAGAGGTTATATTGATCTCACTGTACAGTGCATGTTGGGAAGTTGGAGACCACAATGCCTCGAGTTTAAACTCATGCGAAAAAAAAGAAGCCAAATTTTCCCCGTCCACCCCCCAGCAAACCATAAATGCCTGTTCTACATCCTTTACAGAACTCCTCGGAGGATTTTCATCTTAGACAGTGGGTTTTTTTGTCAATGGGTTTGATTTGAAGCCAGCTTGTGATTTGCTGGTATATTTAAGGAACATGAGTACAATTTAATGTAAAAATTTTAGTAGCTATTAATAAGGCTGATTTCTTATCAAGTTATTACTCTATGAACTTGTTTTTGACACTGTTATTCATATTCACTCACTTTTACACCATCTTCTTACTCATTCCTTAGTTTGTGCTAAAGTGGCTATTCTGAAAGATTAGTACAGTGAATAATAAACAGGTTCATTGAATAGCTCTTTCAAATCAGAAGAAACAAGACAAATGTTCAGAAAGTTCTTATCAGATTGTCTTAAGTTAGAATACAGCTGGAAAAACTTGTTCATACCTCGATAAGCAGGAGAAAGAATAATGTGTAGTATATTTTAATAGTATGAAGCAACTTGAATTCTGCGAGTTGAGGATATTAACACTGCTGGTTTATTCTAAAATCACCATTTGTTGATGTGTAAAACCTGTTACCATTTCTCAAGTAGTAATAAGTCATGATAAACACCTTCAATTAATTTAACTTTGTTGTCGAAGATTTAATGAAAGGGCTACGGCCTGCAAATGCTGCTTAAAGCTCCGTGTTAGTTGTTAAGAATTTTCACTGATTGTAACTTCTGTTCCTAAGAGAGCCAGTTGTCAAAATAATAAATATTTTTATATTCCAATTCTTGTCTTTATATTTAAAGATTCAAAAAAAGAAGAGCAAATTATTGTGTTTTCTCCTTTTTAGTAATATTCTGAAAAAAATTTGGGAAGCCTGGATAGTAAAGGAGATATCTTCCTCACCCTACCATGTCTCTCTTCAAGCAGAAAATTCCAGTCCCTAAATTTAGGCACTGTGAATTGCATTGCAGTCATTTAAACTAAAAATTATACTCACCTTTGCTTTTGGTCCAGTATTTGTCACTACTCCTTAAATGTTGTGAAAATCTGGTGTAGGTCAGTGTTGTCAACATAGTTGCTCATTAATTTTTGGTAGAGTGGCCTAAATAAACAAGTTCCCTTTATAGTTTGTATTTGTTTTTCATACAGAAGGCAGGGTGAGGACTGTGAACTTGAAACGATGTAACTGATAGTGTGAAAGCACCACTGGTACCTGTGGGTATTTGCTGTCTCTCTTGAGTAAATCTGTGATCTAAAACAAGTGATGCAAATTTGAAGGCAAGCAAGAAAGCAATAAAAAAAATCTGACTTGCCAAAAGGAAGCAGAACAGAAGGGTTATATGCTAATTTTTGTCTGTTTTACCATTTTCTTATTATCTTCTATCATACATGCAAACTGTATTAGTGTTGATTTATACTTTGTTTTAGTTTTCAAGTTGATTGTAAATAGTCCTGTTAAGCAATCAGTACAGTAGAAAGTGGAGTATTGCACCCCTTCCTTTTAATAAAATATTTATAATGGGTTTTTTCCTAAGTACAATATAAACAGACATACTGTATTGGCATAACATTTTTCTTCAATGGGGGTAAATGTCTGAGTTGAAGTATTCTGGTATTTCAACATGACAAGGTGATTGAGATAGGAGCAACCAATTTCCTTCTGCTTTTTGTGCTGCTAAGTCACTTTGTATTTTCTGATAATGACCCACCTGTTGAATGCTTTCATACCTATAAAAGAGTGTTACTTCTCTTCCATGTTAGCTTGGCGACGTCATGGTGGACATAGCAAGTAATATTATGTTGGCTGATGAACGTGTTCTGTGGATGGCACAAAGGGAAGCCAAGGCTTGCACCAGAATTGTACAGTGTCTACAGAAAATTGCTATGTATCGGCTTGCAAATGGAGCTCAAGTTTATTCTACTGTAAGTGTGAATTTATTTATTTAATTAGAAGAGGTTTTGCTTGCTCTTGAGTTTGAATAGCCTTTTATTTTTCTTAATAGATGCTGGCATTATCTGAAATGCCTTCTATTTCTGTAGGGAGAAGAGCAGTACTCTCAAAAGATTTATACCTGCCAGATAAACCAAAACTGTTTTCTGGATGTGTTTTTCTGTGAAGGCAGAGAATCCCTTGAAGATTATTTATTATCCTGTCTGTGGTGTGTAAAATCATTTCATGTTTCATTTTTGTCATCACAGTATTCTCCAAATATCGCTCTTGAGGCCTATGTAATAAAGGCTGCTGGTTTCACTGGGATGACTTGCACCGTATTTCAGAAAGTGGCTACATCAGACCGCACAGGACTCAGTGATTATGGGAGAAGAGATCCAGATGGAAACCTAGATAAACAATTAAGCTTTAAGTGCAACGTTTCAAATACACTGTCAAGTCTGGCTTTAAAGGTGGCATGTTCTTTGTTTCCCTACTGACTTTGTAATAATATATATTAATAATTTGGCAAGCAAGTTTATTTTTATTAATTTCTAAGGTTAAATTAGCATTTTTGTGTAATCCAAAATGACTGTGAGAAGAATTAAAGGGATAAGGGATAATAAAGCTTGATTATAAAACAGTTGGTTTAATGGACACAACTTTTAATAAGTAGATGTGGTTTTCTTCATTGTAGCTTCTTAAATTGAAAAATCCTTTCAGACCTTTTCAACAGTATTTAAATTGAGACACTTCTTAGTTTGTAATAATAATCTTTATTTTTCTGCATTTTCACCTTCATTATGTATTAAATCAGATAATAGCAGTCTCCTCAAAAATGTGAAGTATTCTGCTCAGAGTAATACTATAATTAAACATGAAATAGAAGATGGACCTGAGAGGTTAATTTTGTGTGTGCACGTGCGTACACACATGCACACACATATATGTTACGTCTATATGTGCATGTGTATAAAATGGAAACACTTCCTCGTATTCCATAAAAGTATTTTTTCAGTTATATTCCCCATCAAGTTTGTTTTTAGCACGTAAATTGCTTGAATGTCACTGTAGGACGTATATTACAATTTATATTTATGTAATTCTTTGAAATTATATGCATGTTTCTCACTCAAGCATTATTTATATACAAGTAAAACCACCCTGTTTGTACACAGCATTTTGTTTTGAATGGTACTAGTGCACAATTGCAGCATTTCTCTCTGTCTGCTTGTGTTGGTTGCTGCTTCTAGTTCCTAATAGTCTAATCTGGAAAAACTCTTGTAATACTTTACTGATACCAACTTTAACTTTGCTCTCTGTAACAAGTAAGGTAACTGCAGAATCTTAACTTTTTTTTTTTTTTAAATGTTTTAAGACTTTAATAACCTGATTAAGCTATTTTATCCTGGGTTACTTGGAAACATTGTCAAATAGGTTGGTCACGATACATAGTCTGCTAAATGCATTTATGTCTTGACACTGTACATATAGAGGAGTTGCTAATTTAATCTCTGTAAAGCATACCATTTTCTCTTTAGAACTTTAAAAATCTGTTTGTTTCCAGAACACAATTGTAGAGGCTTCTATCCAGTTGCCAGCTTCCCTTTTCACCCAAAAACAAAAAAGAGAAATCAGACCAGCAGATGAATCTGTCTACAAGCTTCAGCTTATTGCATTTCGCAATGGAAAGCTTTTCCCAGCAACAGGAAATTCAACAAATCTGGCTGACGATGGGAAACGTCGTACAGTTGTAACTCCAGTTATTCTTACGAAGATAGGTTTGTTTTTATTATTACTTTTTTATGATCTTCAGTAAACATTTTTGACTCCCTTGTTTTGATTAGTGTGTATTCAGTAGAAGGTTTTAGCATCTAATGTGTTACTCGATGAGAAATTTATGTGCAAATACATTTCCTATGTAACAGATGGCTTAAACGTAGCCAGTCACCACGTTCCTATCAATGTGACGCTGCGGCGGATTGCACATGGAGCAGATGCTGTTGCAGCTCAGTGGGACTTCGATCTCCTGAACGGACAAGGGGGATGGAAATCTGATGGTTGTCGCATCCTTCTGTCTGATGAAAATATTACGACCATTCAGTGCTACTCCCTCAGCAACTATGCTGTTTTAATGGTATGACACTTACAAACTCAGTTTCTTTCTGAACCTTAAGAATGTTTCAAGATACAGTTCTGTTTGGTTTTTTCCTTGTGTTAAGGAGAACAAACATTCCCACACTCTATTTCGCATAAAACTAGACATAATAAATACATCTTTAGTTTTTGCTTTTGTTGATACAAATGTTGAGGTAAGATGAGGTTTAAGTGGAAGTCTATCAAAGTGTAATTAATTGGATAATACATAATTAATAATCAACTGGATATACGAGAAACAAAAGAATTTTCATATGCAAAGTACTATATTATAGGAAGACATGTTAATGAGTTACTTAATCAAATTGGCTTTTATGAACTTTAGTCTAATAATGACAGGTTTTCTTCAACTGTTACCGCTCTTTATTTTAAGCTATTTTCTCTGTGTTAGATTAGATTTGTTGACTTTGTCAGTTGACCAGGAGTGTTTTCCCAGATATTTTTTTTCTGTGATCCATAACCAAAGACAGCTATTGCATTCCAAATTAGCTGTTCATTCACTAGTATGTAGGTGTGTTACCGGAAGACATCAGTGGAAATGGAAAACAAAACACCTAGTAACAATGAAAAACATTTTTGAAATACTGCTGAAAAATAGTATCTAAAATCTAGTCTAAGCATATTGGTATCAATAAAATGGTTAACCAGATCTGAAATACAGTGATAGAAGAGACACTTTCTTTTAATGCTCCTCAGCTGTGAAGCTGAATTTCCTCTTCGTCTGTTCTCAGAACTCTTAATTTCAGAATTTGGCCTGGGAAGCTTCCCTTTTTATAGATGGTGACTGCTACCCTGCTCATCAGAAATCACCACAGATGCTAAATGATAAAATCTGATTCATAATTAGGGTGGGCTGGTAGGAAGCTGAGCAAAATATTATGAGGTTCAGGAAATATTGTTAAATGTAAATTTGGTGTGGGTTTTGTGATAGTTAATGTGTTCTATGTGGAATTAAATATATGTTTTTATGTAATCATACATGGAAGAAAGAGGACTCCTTTATCATGATCAGTGGATTAGAAGTTATATTTTTCTTTAGCAACTCAGATTTTCAAAAATCTTCCTCTGAAGAGAATTAAATGGTAATTACTAAGCTAAACATAAATAAAATTGATTTACATGACAAGCTTTTTAAAAGAGCTCAAAGACAGCAACTTTTCACTTTAGCTTTGAGGGTACTGTTTTAAATTACTTTAAACTTTTACAGTCATATAGTTCCTTTCTTTGATATTTTAAAATAGATAATCCTCTAAAATTTAATAGCATTTTCTAAAATAGAATTAAACTTCGTTTGTATGTGTAATATGCACAAAAAGAGAGATTATGCTTTAAATTGGTCACATTTCTGTCACCTGGAGGAAGAAAAATGAAAAGCATGTTCAGTCTGCTTCCATAAAGACTATTTCTGAATTAATACATGGTAAAGATTGTATGAATATCTTCTTGTGAATTATAGAGAGAACTGCTGACAATCAGAAATCAAGAAAGTTAGAGAAAGGGGCAGTTTTCTTCCTTTTCTATCAGTAGCTCTCGTTGTATACTTGCTCGAAACTGGTATTCCTTAAATGTTTAACTACTTTGCAAAATGTTAGGCTGTAGAGACTGGAGAGGAGAGGGTAGGTGGAGGGGCACAGAATAACACTCATCTGACAGATGTTCTTTGTACACAGATAATACACTGCAGAAACTCTAGATGTCTAAGTGGCTGCTAAAAAAAGTTTTCATAATGCCTGTGCATATATTAACCAAAAAAGCCATAATAGTCTATTTCACATCTAGACTCCCATCATGTTGTGAAAGTCTGGATTCTGGTCTCGGGCTCAGAGGGAGTTCTTTTGGGTTCAGTTTTAGAAGTTTGCTCTTTAATCCAGCAGTTGTCATTAACATCAAATACATGAAACAGCAGTGGCAGGAGGGACCTGAACATGGTGGTTCATCATCTTGGCTGGATGGTGAATGACTTAACCAGAGCTATTTCACGCTATTTTAATCTACTTTACTTTAGTACGTATATGTGTAGAAGAAAGTAATCTGTAGTGTACTGACCCTCTTCATACATTTCAGAACATAATGTAAAGTCCTCTGATAAGGAAACACATCACTGAGTGCCTGGTTTTCTGATCTAGTGATTTAGGCAAATGCAGTTGTAAAACTTTGTATTTATTTGGAAATTATCTTCACCACTGTTTAATAATAGAAGAGATAAGCAGGAGGCTCAGCTGAAAACTCAGTATTACAGGCTGAACAGAGGAAAAAAACCCAGCAATAGTGGTTGAGAAGAAACAAGAGTTCTGCTAGTTTGACTATAAACCCCCCAGTACTCTTACTGCCATCTCTACTGTTATTGTACTGTCATTCTTTACTTAATAATTATTTAGGATCAGTTTAGCTCAGAAATAACATTATTAGCTCCTGTCACTCCTTCTACTAGGTCTGATGAAAAATGTCAGTGCAACGCATAAGAATTCCATTGACTTACTCCGTTGGTTATTGGGTCAAGGCCTTGGCTATCTAGGCAAGGCATATTGACTTTTCTCAGATGTTTTATAAGATTTTTGTAAATCTTGCGATTTTGTAGCTCTCGTTCTTGAAATTCACACCAATACATACATGACATCTTGTAACCTGACACCAGTCTGGAAGCAGCGACCAGAATTGTCCTACAGTTTCTGTTGCCTGGTACTCATGGGCCAGGTGTGACAAAACATTTGCTCATGCTTACAACAGCAGTGAGTTCCCAGGGATACCCAGCTGCATAACAACCAGGCCACAGGTAGTGTTGAAATCAGATGACACTGGCTGCCTGAGGCATAATATCTTATGATCCTTTTCCAGGTGCCAAAGAAAACCAAATAGATAAGAATCAAACTGACAACCTGATTGAATTAGTTCGAAATGAGGTTGTTGAGTTAGTTAGGAATAACAAATTTATATTCTGATGAAAGAACAATTGAAGGTATGGTGAAGAGACTGCTGACTCTAATTTAATTGTAAGCCTCAATTCAAAAACCCTTTTCCTGTCCATGAAATCAGATTACCTGTCTTAAGCTTAAAAATATCACGGATTTTTCTCAAAACAGAGTGAAACTTCCTCCTAATCTTTTACTGTTCTTTCTGAATGCCAAGATTTTTCTCCTTTTCCTCAGGATACTTTTGAACTTTGCCAAGTCCAGAGATTTAAGAGTGACTCACTCAGAATTATAGGGGAGAGACTTTTCTGTATCCTGTCCATTCCAAAAAATTAGTTTTAATAGACTTTTTTCACTAACCGTAGTTAAGTAAATTCACTGTATTTTGTGCTGGAAGGAACTACAGTTTCTTTTGAGTTGTTATGTCATGTCTGTGTCCCCTCCCCACTCCTGGAACTTCAGTAAATTGTAAGTGCTTCCAAACAGAATTATTTCTTCTTTTGAGTAAACGAAAATGTTGTTCCAAGGTGGATTCAGAAAATTTAATTGACACTATAGAGCTGTTGAATTCTCTTAGAATTATCAACTATCTATTCTTGTCGAACAGTAATCATAGAATAACAGTCTGGTAGGAACCTCGGGTTCCATTTTGTCCAGTTAGCCTGCTCAAAGTTTGACTGCCTTCAAAGTCAAATCTTACTGCTCCAGGTCTTATTCAGTCAAGCTTTGAGTATCTCCATGGACACAGTCACCCTGGGCAGTATGTGACCACTTCAGAATTTTTCTCCTGTATCTAATCAGGATTTTCCCTGTTGCTGATATTGTCAGTTTCCTTTCATCAGTGGATGGTTCAGCTCCAAGAAGAGTTTGAAAGAGTTTGACTTGTTCTTCTTTATACCATCCCAGTAGGTAGTCCATCATAATAATGAGATTTCTCCTCTCTTCCTTTTCTTAAGTATAAAAGACATCTTCAACCTCAGACATTGTATGCTTCAGCCTGCTAATCATCCTGGTGATCTGTTAAACTTGCTCCATCCAGTATGTCAGTGTCTTTCTTGTGCTGGGGAGCCTCAGATTGAGAGTTCTGCAGGGTTGTCAGAAGGGAAGGATCAGTTCACCCATTTGCTGTGTTAGTGCTCACAGAGCAAAGTGTGGCCTTGGGCTACGGGTGACACTGCTGACTTGTGGTCAGCTTTTGTCTACCACTAACTCAGGCTGTTTTCTAATCAGTCCGATGCCCAGCCTCTACTTCTATGTGCGTGGGGTTATTCCATCCCAGATGCAGATCTTTTAACGTTTTCCTTTCCTAAATTTCATGATGTTTTATCAGCTCATTTCTCTGTCTAACCAACATCCCTCTGATAATCCTCCAATCTGTTGGTCAGTCCCCCCAGTCTATAACATCATCTACAGACTTGCTGAGGGCACTTTCTGTAATGTTCTTTGGGTTGTTAAAGTAGATAATCACAACTGGAACACACAGTTATTCCACATCTGTACATACAGATATTTTAAGATTAAGAAAATGGTGTGTTTCGATAAGCTGCTGACCTCTCTGTATCGTCAAGAATATATGAAGTTGAACTGTTCCGTAAGAATTGTGACTGCATTTATAAAGGTCAGCCAGAATAGCAGATAATTGCAGAAGAAACCCAGAAATAACAAATAATTGGAGAGTTGTTTTGGAACGGGTGGGAAGGGAAGGAAGACATTTCATCTAGAAGGTGTCTGTTGCTTCTTGTGTTCCCTTTGTCATTTCCCACCCTTAAAAAATAGATACAGTGGACTGATGTTATTTTTGTTTTTGTTGTCAGGACTTGACTGGAGCTGATTTATATACACAGCCAGCTGATCTTTTGCATCCAGTAATTTATGCCACTGCCATGGTTTTGCTGATGTGCCTGTTGATGATCATGGTCAGTTACATGTACCATCACAGGTAGGAATCAGAATTACCAGACTAAGAAAATTAGTTCCATCGTGCTTAGGACTACCTTTTCTGTTTTATGAGAGTATGATATGGTAATGTGCTTTCAGTGTTTTTTTCCATATAAAATTTGTTGATGCAAACCAACAGTTACACAGTGGTTATTTCATCTTTCTTGAGTATGATAATGTAGCTCTCGTAATCATGTCTCTCCTTTAATTCTTCATTTTGCTTCGTGATGTAAGAAGAGGCCATTCAAGAATAATGGTAGAATTTAACAAACTGTTCAGCCTTTTACATTTCTGCTGATGTGTAAGCTTGAATCCTAAAATTTTTAAATCAGGCCCCAAATAGATGTATAAAGCTGGCAACGGGTGGGTGTTTTAATTTCTCATGATAAAGTCCAGAGATAGTATTTGATTAGAAAGTATGTGGTAGTCAAACAATCTTTAACAGGAATTATGTGTCGTTTATCACAAGAATATCTTGCTAGTTTCTGAAAACAGTAATGTAGCTGTGTTTTATATTGTCTAATTTGTTCTTTTAACAGTGTGATCAGGATCAGTGTTAAAAGCTGGCATATGTTAGTTAACTTGAGCTTTCATATTTTCCTGACATGTGTGGTGTTTATTGGAGGCATAACTCAGACCAGGAATGCCAGCATTTGCCAAGCAGTAAGTAAAAATTAGTTACTGGTTCTGTACTCCTGTATATGAATATGGCCCCTTTGCCACCTACAGAACTGTCATGCTGTATAGGTGTAGTGGTTTTGTTTGCTTACTCATGACAATAGGCATTCATCAAAATGTAAAATTTGGACAAAAAATTAATGTTTTGCTTTTAGGTCATCTAGTCCAACACCCCTGGAATAAAGAGGGACATCTTCAATTAGATCAGATTGCTCAGAGCCCCATTCAACCTGACATGCAATATTTCCAGAGATGGGGCATGTACCACCTTTCTGGGCAACCTGTGCCTGTATTTTGCCACCCTCATTGTAAAAAACTAACTTTCTTACATCTAATATAAATCAACAGTCTTTCACTTTAAGGTCATTCCTTCCACTACATGCCCTTGGTAAAATGTGCAACAGATTTTTTTTTTCCCAAAATGCTACCACAAAAACTAAGTTTTATTGGTTATTTCTGTTTTTGAGACTTACTTACTATTAAATTATTTTATAGGCCTGTATGTGGCCTTTACAGGCCATGTGAAATCTGATTTTCACAGGTATTAAAATACCTATTTCTATTTGTTCAGTATAACTGAAGGGGAGGGGAGAGAAGTGTTTCAAGCCCCCATGCTTTCTCTAAACACGTCCTTAGCTTTATTGAGACTCCTTCTTTTTAATGATTTCCCCTTCTAAGATTTGGCCATCTCCAATTCAGTTGCAGTGTTTCAGTATAACAACAGTTGCTGCTTTGAAAAATGTCAGTGAAACTTTTTTAATTTAGTTTTTTAATCCAGTGATTAAAAAAATCTTCAAATCCCTCACTGTAATATTCTGTAGCGCTTTTTGTTTGAATTTACAGGAGTTAGGTTGGTGGTTCGAAGTGTTACAATAAAATATATCCCTGATGTTTCTCTTGCGTGTGCACACATACACACACCTTTGTTCTTACCTTCCTGGAGAAAGAAGTCCTCCAGAAGAAACCTTGTGATACAGATGGGCTGTGTGAGAGTTGTGTGTTTTTACTGGTGACTGAAACTGGCAAAAAACGCAATTGTAGTCAGCTTAATAGGAACTAAAGTGTTACCCCTTCTACCTGTATGTGCTGTCATGGCAATGTTGGCCTGTGAATAAGGCAGTACAGGAAAAGGAGAGTCCCCTGTGATGCAAACTTTGCATTAATGTTTAGGCTGGTTCATCTGATACACTTTCTTTATCTTTGCATTATGTTAAAATCGCTGATCAGTGTTGGCTGTCTGTATTTTGCCATCTCCTCCATACTTGTCACAGTATCATGAATTTGCTGTTCCCTTACTTGTTTCAATTTGAATAATATCTGTAACACAGGACATTTTAAGTTAAGTCTTTTGTAAAATACAGTTTCCTAAAGTGTATGCTTGATATGTAATCTGAAAATGTTTTTCCCCTGTTAATTAAGTTTTCCATGCATGGGTTTGCATTACATATTTTATTTTTTTTTAAACTATAATGACTTGACACTTAAAACAGTTATATAAAATAAGAGGGTTTTTTTTTCTCTTGCATTGAGCTTTTGAAAATTTCAGCTTTATGGTCAGTTGCAAGTTTAATGATTACTGTAGTAACTTAGTAGAAAGGAAATATTTGGAGGTTTATTCTTCTTTTGTTGTCTGTTTTTGTTTTAAGGTTGGGATAATTCTCCATTATTCCACTCTTGCAACAGTACTGTGGCTGGGAGTGACATCTCGTAATATTTACAAGCAGGTAACCAAAAAAGCCAAAAGGTGTCAAGATCCTGATGAGCCACCTCCTCCACCCAGGCCAATGCTGAGGTGAGTTGTTTGTTTCTGTGGCTCTTTATTTCCCAAGTTGCTACCTTTATATTCTGACCAGAAAAGGTAACAAGTCACTACTCTTCTGTTCTCTCAAGGTCTGTAAAGTTCCTTTCAGATTTTTCTGTTCCTCAGTGTTTTGTTAAGGAGGATGAGCTGAAAGACTATTGGTCTTCATGTATTTCACATGCAATGCTGGGTTGCTGATTTGTAGATTAAAAAATTGGTAGTGTTTCAGCATTACCACTGAAGGTTTGACTTCAGGACTGTTAGGATTTTAGATAGCAACACAACCCATTAAATTGTCAGAAGAAAGAATGTGGAGAACTGTTAACACAATTAACAAACACTGCAATTGAAGTTAAAAAAGTTTAATATGTTTTCCAAAGATTGTTTACAAATTATTTGAAAAATAGAGGTGTCACTCATTATCAAATGAAAATAGTGTTCTTTGTGAGGCGTTCCTCCTAGAATTTTCATTTCTGAAATGCCACAGATGGGATGAACTAATTATCAGTTAAATTCACTTATGTGAAATGTTCTTACTAGAAAATACTGACATACCTTGTTCATATTGCCTCCTGAGCCACTGCGTATTAATTAAAAACTGCTACACTGGAATTCGCCACAAGGTGGCAGAGGCTGATTAACTTTGATTAGTTATAGGCAGCTATTTGAAGAGGTTGATTTTTGAAATACAGAGACTGCAGAAAAACAGAAGTGCTTTTCTGATTATCTTCAAGTATCATTTTCAGTACTGCATACAAGCATTTTGTTATCCCTTATTTGTTATGAAGTTGCTGCTTTGGAAAATGTTGCAGTAAAACTACCAGCCTCAAAGGCTCAGCTCTGCACAGACATACATGAACATGCTTTTCTAGGTCTGAACACCTCATCTCTGACACTGGCAGTAGCTCTGCAGACAAGTATCCAAGACAAGAACAGCGCAAACATGCTTTATATTTTTCAGACTTCCTCAGTGTCCAACTTCCTGCAGATCAGGAATTTTCTCAGTCAGATAGATGTGTGAATTTTTTGTATGGAAGGGCCATAGAAGGATTTTTTTTTCAGTTGTCTTTTAAACTTAGGCTCAAAATAAAACTACCCATAATGTAGTACCTGTACAAAGATATGTTTTATCTGGCCAGCTCCTGATTGCTGCATCAAGATACAGAATAGACCGATGTCAGAATCTGATCTTTGTAGGATTCGGCAACTAAATAATAAATTCAGTTTATCTTGATTTCCAAGAAAGTCGTAATTTGTTTTAGACTGTTGTTTTGTGTCTCAAGTGAGACAAGAGTAATTTCTGGTGAATTATCAGAAATGCACTGGAACAGTCCAGGACCACCATAATAGGTGTCTCCTGTTGATAAAAAACAAACGCTCACCCGCATGTCACAGTAGGAGTTTCCACTTGTGTGTTCTGATCTGAATTTGGACTGGATTAGTATAAGCTGCAGGACTGAGTGCAGTTAATTATGGTTATCAGTAATTACTGATCTGCCACTAATGATTTCAATGTGAATTCATAGAAATCAGAATGAAAAGTAAGATACTCCAACAACATATGCCTTTTTTCTTCTTGAAAGTGTGCAGTTTTCATTAATACCACCACAGAGAAGCAGGAAGTATATACTATAAAATTACGGAGTCCATTAAAAATAAAAAAAAAAACAACCTGCCATCTGCCAAACCCCTCCACCCAAAAAATTTCAAGTAACAGTGTATATAATATTAGGCAAGTTCACCTCTGGAATACAGGACATACCACTTAGTATTTTCATTCTAAGTTTCCTTTTTCTTTTCCAGCAGTTTACAACTTCTGACTTTTGCTTCTTCCTTGTAACACTGTATACTTTTGTTACGTGTCTGCGAGTGAGCGGTGGGAGTGAGCAGCTGTGAGAGAGAGGCAGCTTACAGCAGGAGGAGAAAAACTGTACTGAGGAAGACTTGGAGAACAACTGATACTACCAAAGCCCAAACCTGATGCACTCTATTTAGTTTCATAAAGAACTTGCGTGTTTCCCAAATCCTGGAAAGCTCTCATTTCCTTCATGGTGACTGAAAAAAATCCATTGCACTTGAGCAGCTACTGATAAACTGGTTTTATTTTTTAGGTTCTACCTTATTGGTGGAGGGATCCCTGTCATAGTTTGTGGAATAACTGCTGCAGCAAACATCCGAAATTATGGCAGCAGACCTAATGCGCCTTAGTAAGTACCCTATAAGTGAGAGCTCTGTCATAAAATTTCTTCGGCTTGCTTTTCTCGGAATACCTGTTGCAATCAATTCTGATTCTTCCAGAAAATGTAGCACAGATAAGATCATTTCCATGAACTGAAAAAGCTTAAGTGACTTGCGCGAAGATATTAATTTATTCTTTGGTTTGTTTCTTTTGCAGTTGCTGGATGGCTTGGGAACCTAGCTTAGGAGCATTTTATGGCCCTGCTAGTTTTATAATTTTCATAAACTGTATGTATTTTCTCAGCATATTCATACAACTGAAGCGTCACCCTGAACGCAAATATGAGCTGAAGGAATCCGTCGAGGAGCAGCAGCGTCTGGCTACCAACGAACACGGGGAACTGGCCCATCAGGATTCGTTGTCAGTGTCCCTGGTGTCCACATCTGCTTTGGAGAACGAGCACAGTTTTCAAGCACAGCTTCTGGGAGTGGGCCTTACTTTGGTTTTGTATGTTACGCTGTGGATCTTTGGAGCTCTGTCCATCTCCCTGTATTATCCTATGGACCTGATCTTCAGCTGTTTTTTTGGGGCAACATGTTTAAGTCTCAGTGCCTTTCTTATGGTGCACCACTGCATTAACAGGGAAGATGTCAGGCATGCTTGGATAACAACTTGCTGCCCAGGAAGGAGTACATATTCAGTGCAAGTAAATGTGCCGCCCTCCAGTTCCAGTGGAACCAACGGAGAGGCCCCGAAATGCACTAACAGTAGCACAGAATCCTCATGCACAAATAAAAGTGCCTCAAGCCTAAAAAATTCATCTCAAGGTTGTAAACTAACTAACCTACAAGCTGCAGCAGCTCAGTGCCACCCTGCTTCTCTGCCATTGAACACAGGTCCTCAACTTGATAACAGTCTCACTGAACATTCAGTAGATAATGATATCAAAATGCATGTAGCTCCATTGGAGGTACAGTTTCGGACAAACGGACACCCAAGCCGGCACCATAAGAACAGGAGCAAGGGCCATCGTGCCAGCAGGCTCGCAGTGCTGAGGGAATATGCCTATGACGTTCCCACGAGTGTGGAAGGAAGTGTGCAGAACGGCTTACCCAAAACTCGCCAGGGCAACAGCGAGGGGCACTCGAGGAGCCGAAGAGCCTATCTGGCATACAGAGAACGTCAGTATAACCAGTCCCAACAAGACAGCAGTGATGCTTGCAGTACACTTCCAAAAAGTAGCAGAAATACTGAGAAAACAATAGCTACCAACAACAAAAAAGATATTCTAAGGAAACCAATAGCGGCTGAACTTGAAAACCAACAAAAATCTTATGGCTTAAATTTAGCCATCCAGAATGGACCACTTAAAAGCAGTGGACAGGATGGACCTTTGCTCACTGCAGACAGTACTGGTAATATTAGAACTGGGTTATGGAAACATGAAACTACTGTGTAGCATTATAATTCTTTGTGGGATGAATCTATATGAACTGTGATTACACATTCCTTAAAGCTATTAAGACTTTTAAAGACTGTTTACAAACTGTAGGTACTTTATGCAGGGAGGGAACAAAGATAATATGCCAAGCAAAAAATTTTATGCATTATTACCTTGGCTTTTCTTACAAAGATGAACTCTTGCTTGATATTTTGTGAAATTTTTTCTGAAGTGTCAGTCTGGAGAGATGCAGAACACAACTTTGTACATTTTTTTTTCACCTGTAACTCTGCAGATGTGTCCACAACACATTTCAAATTTGTATTTAAATGTATAATAAATAGTATTTTCCCCAGCAGCCCAAAGTTGCACTTACTTATTGTGTTTTTAAAATGTTATTCACTGAATGTCATATTGATTTTATTTTTTCATTATCTGAAACTTTTGAGCTTCCATTACTAAAGAAAATACTGAAGCTACAGTTTTCTACACTTAAATTATTGACACCTCAGTGTAAACAAGATCATATTTTGTATCATCCTGCTGCTGTGACCAATTTGAAGTTGTAGTTGCAGAGTGGTGCTTGAGGTTGTACCTGTTTCCGGCACTTACATGAGTTTTGCTAAAGCTATGTGTATTAAATAGCAAAAAATGCTTCTGTATCATCTAGCACTGATACCACAACTCAACCTTTAAGCAACAAATGGAATTGGATTGTATATACTTGGTTAGTTGCTTGCCCACTTCAGACTTGTCACTTTTGGGTGTTTTAGTTAAGTGTATCTGAGTTATGATACAAATCTAACATTGTCCATACTCAAATATTGTGTTAAATAATTGATAAGCTTGTTCAGATATGTTTACTTACTATTTGCCAGATTTACTGCAGCCTCTAGTTGTCTGTTTGATAGTCTGAATTAATCTTGATCCTTCTGTACAAACATCTGCAATAGGACAGTGTTGTTAGAGTTTGGGTTCTAATTTTACTTCTTGTGGGTAGTTACCATTTAAGAATTCTTTCAGGAACATTTTGACAAGTGTATGACTCAGTTTTGATTGCTATTCTATTTTCCTGGTTTCGAGAGGTAGCTTTTAGCTTGTATCCAACCTTACAGCTACCATAAGAATAGACACTCAAAAAAAAGAAGCTTATGCTTATTACCAAAGGAAAAAATTTTAACTAAATATACAAGTATATATCAAATATCTGTTTTAAATCTATTTTATAAGGTATCTGAACATCTTAGACAACTGACTGCTTTGTAATTGCTGTTTGTGGATTGTTATTTGGTGCAGGAGGGTTCCTTTTGGTGGCAGAAATGCAGGTTTGGATGTAGAAGTCAAAACCTGCAATTTGATCCTATTCCATTCCAAATGCTGCAAATCATGAAAACTGAATTGCAGACAGTAGGTGAGTGTAAGGGCATGTGCCAGGAAAAGCAATTATCTCTCAGACAAATTTGTCTATTACACAACTGGGAGCAATCCATACATAGTCTGTAGCTCAAACTGAGATACTCTTACATTATCTTTAATCAGGTGTCTACTGCGCTTATTTTAATAGTAACAAATATATGTACTGATGCAAATAATTTAAGCCTACTTTTTATCTTTAAAATTATAGTGGTAGAAAAATGTAATCCACAGATAACATGGAAAAATGTCCAAACAGTCCATAGATAATTTATTATCTGAACAAGATATGATAGGGACTTAGGATAGGATCAGTTATCCTTTAGAATCTGCTTGCCCATTGCTTTTAGCACTTGCCCTGTTTTCATAGGTTTGCTTGGATCCAAGTATCAGCTTAGTATTTCTTGAAACCCACCTTTAAAATTAATTCTATATGTAATATTTCTGCATAGCTTGATAGTTTGCCCTGTTCTGATGAGACAAAAAAATAAGCTTTTCTCGTAGTACCTAATAAACTCTGACTAGCCTTGGTACAGACAGGATCATTAATGTAAAATATTTCTTAAATCATCACTCTAATAAACATGCTTAGTTCATTCACTGCTATATACATAGCTACATTTGCTTCTCATCTAACAAGTGCTTTGGCTCAGATGGTAAATTAAGACATTGTTCTCTGATACAGTCTTGACAAACACAACAATACCCTCATCTGCTGTATTTTTCATGAAGAGTCTTAAATTGAAAGAGTTCATGTAACTGAAATGTGGAAGGCATGTTATTAGACTCTGTAAAAGGGGGGATATTCAATATAGTATCTTATTAAGAAAGTTAGAAACAGTCTTCAGGCTTTTTCATACCTTCCTTCTTAATAGTGTAAAGTAAGCTTATTTTCAGAATTGTAATTAAACTTCACATGAAAAACCACCTAAATCACTCCAGTGAAAAAAAAACAACCAAAAAAACCCCAACAATCAAAAACAAAAACACCCACAAAAAAACCCCAAAAAAACAAACAAAAAAACATTAAAAAAACCACAAAAAAGATTATTTTGGCCTTCTGTGGATCAGTGAGAGTAGCTACAATCATTAATCAGATATATAAAAGAAAGTAGATAACACAAAATGGGGGCAGTTTGTGTTATCTACAAAAAAAAAGGAGAGACTAGAAACCACGGTAGTTAGGGCTGGTTGTCCCCATGATAAAAGTGAGTATATTTGTGCAGTAATGCTAGTGGCGGCAGCAGACTTTGAAAAACGAGTGTCATGGATATAGAGAAGGGTGTAAGCATACCCTGGTTTATGGCTAAAAATGTTTTGGTGGTTTTATCACAGAATGTTAAGGGTTGGAAGGGACTTTAAAGATAATCTAGCTTCAACTGCCCCTGCCATGGGCAGGGACACCTCCCACTAGACCAGGTTACTCAAGGCCATGTCCAGCCTGGCCTTGAACACTGCCAGGGATGGAGCATCCACAATGTCCCTCAGCAACGTGTTTCAGTATCTCACCACCCTTAGAATAAAGAATTTCTTCCTAATATGTAACCTGAATTTCCCCTCTTCCAATTTGTGCCCCTTACTCCTTGTCTTGTCACTACAATTCTTGAGAAAGAGTCCCTCTCTGACTTCCCTGTAAGCCCCTTCAGATCCTGGAAGGTGCAATGAAGTCTCCACAGAATCTTCTCTTCTATCTCTGCCTCATGTCCATTGTTAAATGCATGCTATTGACTTGGCATATGGTGTCATTTTCACCTTAATTTGGGCAGAGGCATCTCTTGTTAACTGGATCTCACCCATTATCAGAATACCTTAAATGCTAATAAATTTAAACTTTGTGTAGGTTAAGAAATATTTCAGATGTTGGAAGAAACAATGACTTTTTATTAAGTTCTTTCATTTTACTTAATTATGTTTTGACCACTTCTGTGTTAGCACTGTGCTGCTTGCTGAAGCTGTTGATGTATTGTGTTGCTGCCTTTTTACATCCCTGAGCAAAGTGAAGGATCAGTTTGCATTGGTTTTATTGGGTCACAGTATCCAGGTCTTAGAGAGATTAATAGCATAGACATCTGTGAGAAGTACTATTCTCCTTGGAGTTCAAGATTAACATATAAAACATGAAAAAAACATCTAATTTAAATGAACACACTGAATTTTTAATCCCTGTTTTCAAAAAAGGGGAACCTGTTGTGTTGTAGGAGTTTGGTTTTAGTCTAGATGAGGTTTATATACCTTTGGTTCCCAGATTGGCTGATTATGGACATTTGGGGAGATGGAGGAGGAAATTACGTGGTGGTATCTATGGATGCAAATGTACAATATATTTTATATAGAAGAGTTAAATTTTGAAAACTGTTAAATTAGTAAGATTGTAAGTATGACAAGCCCATCAACATCACTTCACAGCTGAAACTTGCCTCCATGTGAGCAGGTAGGGAATGGCAGTCCTTGGCAGGAGGTGAGGAAAGCAGCCATCTGCCTCCTCCACTCACCTGGCCACTGCTGAAAAACCCTCACAGAGCTGGTGCTGCTGGCCAGGCTTCTCTGCTGGCTGAGGCTGTGGCTCCCCCATGCATCATAGACAAAATCTTGAATTGTGGAGGATGGCTCTAGAGGGTTGAAAGACAGAAACTAAAAGGTCAGTGCAGAAATGGGCTTGCTGGCATTCTCAAAGCATGACTCACAGCCAGGTGATTAGATGTCTGATGTGACTTCATCTTAAAAAAGCCAAACAACCTTTAATCCCAAAGTATATAATTTGAGTATACAAATTAAGTCCTTAGCTGAACATGGCATTTTCTCTGAAGTCAGCTTTTACTCAGTAGAACAGTAGTTACAAGTCTTACGTTCTTTAAGCTTTGTAATGAAATAGATGAGGCAAGACTAAAGTGAGATAAAACTGAGGGGAAATTTTTAGTTTCTATTAGATGAAGATCCTTGAAATTTTGCACTTGATACTTAAGTACTGCATATAGTAATAGTTTCATATACCTCTTTAAGTGGGACATCACTGAATAGCCTCAAATCCAATAATTGTATGAATGAAAGAGAATACTAAATGTTAGCATAGATTAATTTTTAGAAGCTGACTTTAGAGATTGTTTCAGAGACATACTTTTCATAAAATGACTAAAGACATAGTATAGTTTTTTTTTCTTTCGTATAAATGTTTTATCCTCTAAGTGTAAATTTCAGCTTTCACCTAGAGGAGGAGGAGTTCAGCTCACTTGCAAAGCCTAAAGGGCCTTCTATACGAATCACTATGTAATTCTTCATAAGATGAACCATTTCTTATAATACATACCTGACATTTTCACTTTATCCACTTAAAATTCTATTTGCTGACTATGATCATTCTGTTTCTCTCAGCATCAAATATTCCTCCTGCAGCCTTTTTCATAATCCGTTGCCAACTGCAAATTAACACAGATTGTCTTCTGCCCTCCCCAACAGCCTTCTACATTGTGACACTGGAGCAGCTTTCTGAATTGTTTGCAGCAATTTCCCTTTAATTCACAAATGAGTAACTCATTCCTATAAGGCAGAGTCCAAATCTGAACTCGGGGTCTTCATTTCATGTTAGCTGATGGTGTTTGTATTGGATGCAACTGGTGAAATAGAAACATGTAGGAAGGAGAGTTTCCTTCCTAGGGGAGGAGGCATCCTTGGTAACATCTGGAGCTGCTGAGCAAGATATTTAAAATAAATACTTGGATGTAGTGTGCATCTAATCATTAAGAGGCTTATCACTAAAGATGCCAGACACACAATTTTGACAGGCTCTTGCAGGAGCTGTAATACGCGAACTTGTCAATTCTGTTGACACGTAACACTTAACTGGATCAGGCCACAGTTTAATCCTCAGCTCTTAAGGGCTGAAGATGTATTACTATTACAAATTTCAAGTAAAACTGTACTTGAGTTTAATCATGGCTTGATAACAACAAGGCACATAGTGTGTGCAGGGAAGATTTCGATATGAAATAGAAGAGGATAGTTGAAAGGACACCTTTATTAAATACAGTTGCAGATCTAAAAATACCTTCTCAGGCCAGTACAGTCTCAAGATCTGATAAACAAAAATGAGTGCAGTCAGCAGTACTTTGCTCCTTCCACATATGGGTAACGAACAATCCAGAAGATTGCCCTAAAATGTTGCCATTTTGGAGTGACACACACGGTTGGCCGGTACTTCTCAGCTGAAAGATGACCTGCATGTGGGAACTGTCACCAGTATATGGACGCACCCCTGATGGTGACTTACATTGTCCTATCCTGTGAAGTAATGTCATCTGGTTATCCCACAGCTGAAGTTTTATCTGAACCTTGTGAACAACGCAAATGAGCTTGGAAAAAAAAGCCTCATTAAGAGGTAGAAGAGTTGTATGTTACTGGTTTCCAAGAAATGCATCTTTCCATGTAAATGCAGGCAGCTGCACAATGATAACAGCATGTAGAGTAGTGTCAGCTGTTCACTCCAGTCCATGGCTTAGCTTTCCTGTCACGTTCAACAGCCATCTTTTTGACAAAACTGGTTTATACTTAGAGATTTTTCTCATCTTTATGTAAGTTAGCTACCTGACAAGTTTAATTCATTAGACATACTAGTTCAACTGGTGTGATTCCTCTTATCTGTTACATTTGCCACCTTATATTTAGTGTTCCTGGATTCAAGAACAGGAAAGAAGGCCAGGTTAAGTCTTGCTCATTAGTCTTGTTAAGAACTCCTAAGTATCCTCATGTATAAAGGAAAGCTTGGGGAACATGAGCAAAATCTTAATACTGCTTAATAGGTAAAAATGTCTTCGCTGTGGTAAAGATGAAGAGATGAAGCTGCTCTGAGGTACCCTAGGAGTGCCTAGTGTCTAGACACGGTGATAATGCTGGAGTTTAATTGCTGACATCTGACAGTTCTAATTCAGCCCCTCCCAGCCTCTTTTTGAAGCTTTTGTCTGCAAACGTGGGCAGACCCAGGAGTGTCATGAAAAAATTACTTGGAATAAGGTTACATGCCAGAAATACCACAGCACTTAATGGCCAAAGCCATCCAAGGGGCAATCTATGTTCCCAAAACACCATGTTTTAGAACAGTGTAATTACCACAGTCCTAGGACTAGGGTAAAATTATTTCTTCCCTGCTCTCAAACAGCTTATGCACAACTTAAATTTGCCCATTTGGAGATTTTCTTCCCTTCCCTGCTCCCATGAAGTTAACAGGTAACAGCTGTTAACTCAGCAAGTTGGTAGCTCAGCTTGTCAAACACATATGTCAATTATCTTTCCTAATAGGAAGTTTTCTCATTTCCCAATATGCATCTTTTTTCCTAAAGATATGTATTCTAATGAGTAAAACCCAAGAAGCCCACCCCAAGTCCCCTGCACACCCTTCTCCTTTCCCTGTGGAATACTGGCTTCTGCTGCAAGGTGGCTCCATATAACTGGGAAGCATTTTATAAAGCTTTATTAATTACTGTTGAAATTAAAGCACAGATGATAAATTTCTGCAAGGCCACAGGATTTCTTCTGTGATACAACTGTTCACCTGTGTAAAGATGATGGGGTCTATGGTAGCATGGTATCATTATGAGTCTGGACTAGAAATGTGAGAGATTGTCTGAAGGTGTTTGTAAGACCTGCTATATTATTCCTGTTAATTTTCTTAGGTCTTTCTCCTTTTTAACAAGTATCACTTTAGCCTTGTCTTCTCTAGTGAATACTAAATCATCATTCTTAATGCACAGAAAAATGCCTAGAGAAAATAAAAAGCCCAACCTTTTTACTTCTGAAAGCACATGACAGAAATTTTAAATATATGCCTACTTGCCAATGTAACTTAAAATAAGCTGTTTATATAGCTCTATTTAAAAAAACAAAAAAACCCCACAAACCTCCTTAAGGAAATTGGTTCTTCTTTTCAAACTGTGCCTGCTGAAAAGATCCAAGTTACTGTTATGGTGTATTTTTGCATTAGGGCGAGTTTTTCAATTTATTACAGAATAAAGCTGCTGGTACCATGTACCTTGTGATAATGAGGCCCCAACTCCTTGTTTCACAGATGTGGAATCTCAGTGATCCAGTCCCTCACGCTAGCCATAATCAAATTGAGCCTTGGCAATCAGAGTTGCCTGCTAACTGTAAGGTATTGCTCACCCAGAATAGCATGCTAAAAATTCAGCAGGAAGAAAATTCATGCTCCTTTCCATACAATGAGCATAGGATGCAGAGTTCGGTATTCCATCTGTCTCAGCTCTCCTATTTTCCTCCAGAAGTATAAGCTCCAGTGGCTTCATATTTTCAAAGAGTAAAGAATTGAAGCAAGAGTACTGGGAAAATGTTTAGTTCTCTATATACAGCCTTTGTTTTAAGGAAACTTGCTATTAAAAAAAAGTCCAGTCTTTAATAATGCAAATATTCCCTTCTGCATTTCAAGGACAAAACTGAAGTTGGTATGCTTCAAGTTACGAGTTGTGTTACATCTCCTTTGTTCAGGCTTAAATAATGCTTATGCTTTTCAGCAGCATTACAACCAAATCTATTTGATGGGGAGAGACAAAAATTTCTTAGAATTGTGCTCCAGTTACTGATGCAAAACCAAGCAGGAGGCAAAGAAACATAAAAGGATAGATGAAGTGGGAATGGAAGAAGAATGCATGAAAGAAAACGTGGTTTATAGAAAGATTTTACATTTATGTGACAGGACTCTGAGGTTAATAGGACCAGACTCCACTGCCCGCTGCTGCTTCTGCCTCCCACTCCTCCCACGCCTCCTAAGGGCCACAGCTGCAGAAATAACTTAAAGGGCCTGAAAGATCCAAGGAAGATTTGAGAAGAAAGAATAGAGGAGAAAATTTATTAAGACAAAGTTATAGATATATTGTTATATTGCTAGTGACATGCCGCTTGTACCCGTCATGGGCAAAATAAATGATTGGAAACTCATCACAAACCTATGGACAGGACATAAGAATAAATAAATTTTATGAAGTAACAATGCGTGTAATAACAGAATGGTAAGGCGGCAATGCAAGCCTGTCAGACAGTTTCAGTCATGGCGAGAGCATTGCCATAGATTTCAACAGGGAGCAGACTTTCAAAGTTGCCTGCAAGTTCCCAAATGTGAGCACACTCAAGATCATCTCCAGAAATGAAAGCCTACTTCAATAATAGCGGTGGCAGAGAAAACAAAGACCGGAGTGCAGCTATGATTAGAAACAGAAAGGGCAGAGAACTGGCAAGTGATACTGCATTCATAACAATTGCTTTGAATGCACACTATTAAAAGTGAAAATAAATCCTTTTATTATTTTCACTTTTAAATAAAAGGATTTATTTCCACTTTTAATAGTGTGCATTCAAAGCAATTGTTTTCTGGTCCTTATATTGTTTCTAGTGCTGCAAAATCCTCCACTACCAACCCCTGAAAACCTATTCTGAAACTGAAGCAACAGAAGTAAAAGCTCAAAAAACCTGTGACCCCCACCCAAACTCTCAAAGTCTTAGCTTTTCGTTCTTACAGAAATCCTCTTAGAACAACAATGTACATGTATTCTCAAATCAATAATTGTATTATGTTTTACATAATCTATGCAATTACTTTGATGCTTTCACTGATCTCCTATGAAGAAAGTGAACGATAAAACCCAAATACTTAAAAGGTCTAGTTATGAATCCCAGACACAGAAACAGCCTTGCTTGCCCAGCCCTGCCCAAGATAATAATTGCATTAAGGAACTTGATTTATGATAAGTGACGTCTGTATCTTGCATGTACATCTTATCTGTTAAGAATTGAGTCAGAGAATTTAATAAATTACAGTGATCCGTAATCAATAAAAATCAGCGTTCCCTAAAATGTATGAAAATACTGCAGTTAAAGCTGTAGGAGGAGAGATAACAGCTGGCCTTGGTATTAAAGCTTAACTTTGGTTCCAATGTTAATACCAGCAAAAAGCAGAATAACCCCTCAAATGCTATTCTTGTATTACCAGATTAAAAAAATCAAAGCTTTCCCTCAAAATCACAGTGTGCATAACCTGCATTTTGAGTATGCTGCACCTGTATTAAGGAGCTATTCTAACATTTGCTGTATCATGTGATAAGCTTAATCAAGGAACTGCAGGCTCTAATGTCTGCTCAGCAAAACATTTTGACTCTCATGATTAAATAGATTGCTAAGGTGCAGCCGAAGTTAATGCCTAAACTGATCTTTCTGAAGAGTTTATGTGCCAGTTTATTGTAAGCTGTAAATTGCTTCTGGAGATGAAAGACATTCTTTTACGTTATTAACTGTAACATAATGACACTGATTCTGAAGTAATTTCAAAGCTAGGGACAGGAATATGCTCGTCTCAGTGAAACCCAGCACCCCTGAAGGAGTACAGTACTGAAATATTCACTTTTCAATCTCAGAAGAAATGCAACCATAAAAAAACCCTTGTCATAAAACCTATGTCATAATAAATTTGTTCTTCTGGATTTTTCTTGGTCATTTTTACACAAGTGTAGCATTCTTTAGGACTCTAAAATGGTGAAATGGTCAAAAAGGTATCAAGAAACACCAGGAAATCAAAACTTCCCTTAGACAGTCCCAGAAAACAATGGAATTTAACCTATATATACACATTTTGCATGAGCTAGAAGAGTAAATTTTAAATTCTGTTTAGGAGTGTCCTATGTCTTGAGTTGTCCTGCCAATTTCATGGAATTATTTGCTGGTGAAGCTACCAGCTGACCCAAGTAATGCCATCTTTAAGCCTGTGCAGTAAGACAATTACTGCAATTTTTACCACATAAACTTCTTTCAAGATACAAGAAATATACTGTCAGCTGATGTTGCATTGCCTAAAGCATGAATCCAGACATTTCAAGTATTCATTACATGAATAATATCTAACAAAAGTTTTGCAACAATTGTTCAATGATGCCAAAATTACATATATGTTTGCTATACCCTTCTCAGGTAAGTCGTAAAAAATTGTACATGTGATGGACTCCGATGGTTGGTGACACTACTGACAGTAGTGGTGAAAGCATATTCAGCTTTCCTTAAAAGCCACTGAAATTTAGGATAAAAAATAAGCAGTGTAGCACAAAGGTAAGTACAAAAAACAAACCAGCCACCTATATCAAGGAAATGTTGCTGGTTTTGTTGTTAGCCAAACAGCAGCTTTATTTGGGCTAAGAATAAAGAACAGAAATTTGGGTCCAGACTGACAAAAGCCTGTGTTTGTTGATTTTAGAACTGAACCCAAATTTTCTGGGTAATTCTACTCATTCTATAGGTTTTGCTAATTTCTTAGGATTTGTTGCAAGTTAAAAGAGGTGTTGTATGCATGCATGTATGTGTGTGGGTGTGTGTACAAAATGTATCAGCTTCACCCTCTTTCAAATATCCCCTGGTAGTTAATTAAAAAATGTAAAATTTCCTATGGATATTTTCAGAAGATCCCAGATGATTTATGAGCTAATAAATTACTTCCACAATGATCATGGAGATCTTTGCTTCTGAATCAAAATGCACACTGTAAAATCCCATCTTGCATTCTTGTATTTTGATTTTTTTAAGAAGTCGTCAAAGTATTATTTGCTGCTGCTGCTTTTCTTCTTTGTTTATAAAATGCAATTTAATACATTGGCAGATGTCCATTTTTTCCCCAGAAGATGGCTCTGAAGGCTATACTGCAAGGTGTACTTCTTCTATACTGCAGCATAAAATCCTTTCATGTGTGATATATTGCAGGCAGCTGAACCAGAGGAATATGCAGCCACTACGCAAATATTTCCTAGATCACAGTTCTTTGTTTTGTCCCAGTAGCCTTACCGCAAAAACCACAGTCAGTGAATCTTTGCATAATGTGTAGGTAACCTGTGACAAGGGCAGCTATGCTCTCCCCAGAATCACTGCCTGACCTTGTCTTCCTCCCTCTGTAATGTGGTAAGAAGAGGAGTTCTCTCTCCCAAGTCAGCACTAATCCTTGAAAATACTGTAAAACCTCACCTTAATCTTGATGGGAGAAGGAGTGACATCCAAAATTTGAATTGTTGTCAAATTAAAATATTTTTATACCTCTCACCCGTAAGCAATTAACAAAATGTAAATCCTCTTACTTGGCTAAGCAAAAGCAGTCATGAGGAGGGGAACAATTCACTTGTGCAAAACTGATTTTTCTCTACCTCCGGCCCATGCCCAAGAAGACAAAAAATATGATCCTCCTCTGTTGTCTCGAATTGCCCCAAGAAAAGGGCTGGCACTAAGCAAGCTGAACCACAATAATAGGTCAGAGAATACACCAATTAAAGTAAAACACCAATAGTTAAAACTTTTCCTCAAATTTGTTGGTTACTTAATGGGTCATGTTCTCATCTTAATTTTCCCAGGAACAACAGTGGCAATTCTAGGATTTATTATCATTACAAAAATTGTTTTGAAAGAAACTGTATGGTGAATTCATTCATTAGAACTGCTACAGGTTTATTTTGTGGTGTGGAAGTCAAGGTGGAAATGGTTTGCATTATAGATCTATATATGAATTTGTACATGCACTACTAGTACTAGTACTAGTACTAGTACTACTACTACTACTACTACTACTACTACTAATGGTCATTTTGCATCTAGGCAAATGATGAGGCTATTCTCCAAGCAAATTAATCTCATTTTGTTCGAAAAAGGAGTTCTTAGAACTCACCACAGACAAGCTGACCAACAAACCACAACTCTAAACCCTCTTTTTTATCTGTGAGTCGCAGGGCAGTGGATTATTCGTAGCCTGAGAAGGCTCAACAGACTGACATAGAGCCAGATATGCCTTCAGAGATTTTCTCTGTTGTCATTGCAACGGGCATGTTACAGGAGTGCCGCTCCCTGGGCAGTTCATGTCTGATTCAGGAACACTCAGGATCTTCTTCCTGATGGCTTCTGTAGCACAGCACTTGGTACTCTGTAATATATATAATGACCCTACAGCACCCTGGAGGCAGAACCAGAACAGAGAACTTAGTATTTTCCTCAGTGATCCTTAAAAACATTCTGTCCCTATACTTTACTTTTGCAACCTGGATCATTAACACTTCTCTTTTGTTTCTGAGGACTGTTAAAGAAAATAGTTGCATTATAGGCAATTTCATATTTTCCTTGTTTCAAAACTCATAAAAGTCAGACTAATTTCAAATCCAGTCTCTGGAATGTTAGCCAGAAATGTTCTAAGAAAGAATGGGAATATTAATTAAAATATGAAGATAGAGTTTGGTATGTGGT
This sequence comes from Rhagologus leucostigma, assembly GCA_013397725.1. Classification (NCBI taxonomy): domain Eukaryota; kingdom Metazoa; phylum Chordata; class Aves; order Passeriformes; genus Rhagologus; species Rhagologus leucostigma. Next base: position 3,248,709 of record VZTD01003639.1, on the reverse strand, counting down.
TTTTATTGCTGAAAGTCATCTTCATGACCCTTTCAGAACACTGTAAGGCGTAACGATGAATCATGTGACTAAATGAATGAACGCTTACTAATACTTTAAACAGAATATTTTTGGGTCTATTTCATACCTAAACATTATTTTAACTACTTTGCTATGAAAATATTGGTTTTGCCTTATAAAGCCAGCTGGATATATAATCTCGTCTTTTAATTACTGGAACATGAGAAGTCTGGAAGATAGACGGAAACATACAAAATAGCACTGTTCTCATAAAACTGGACAGGGTAATAAAAATGGCAATACCTAATAGTTTCATAGACTTTTTTTTCAATGTCACAAAATAAAAAGATACTTTTTATTTTGAAAATAAAAATAAATTTATTTTAAAATTTATTAATTTGAATTTAACTTAAATTAAAGGGGAAACTATAAATTATAAACTATGAAGGAGAAAAGTAAATCAAATGGCTTCTGTCCATTAGAATTTGACTCAGAAGACAGCTGCTTTAAGGAGTAGCATTTTGAAGACAATTTACTGTTATGGGGCACATCCACATCACAAAATGAGATATATGGGATATAGTGGTCAGACTTCTGAGGTAGTTTTAGTTACAATGGTATACACACATAATATGTTCTGGGCAGCTGTTCAGAGATGCTATCTGGGACAACAACACAGCAGGACTACATCAGCATGATACTGGGCTTGAGTTGGCAAGTCCTGACTCTGAGCAAGCCCAAGCAGTGCCAGCTCAGCGATTGCCAGTGCTCTACCCTGCACAATGTCCCATTCAGTGCCACACTCTTCCACTTTAGCAGGCACTTTTCAGGGCTGACTCTTACTAAAGAGTGAGTTAATAAGTTTTGAAACTAACTTAAAGATTTCTAGATGATTTACTGAGCTATCTCAAATTAATGCAGAACTTCAAAATGGGTGGCAAAGGATCAGCTGTAGTATGTTCAGAGAGTTTGCCAGGTCCCAGAAGACACAAAAAGTGTGTTTGCAGCCAGTGGAGCCATAGAACTTCAATTGTGGATATGGTAAAATCTGTCTTTCTGCCTTTCCTGCTAAAGGTGCCTGACAAGTCTGGAGAAGGGCCATAATGCCTCTAACTAAGCATGCTGCTTGCAATTAGTAGGTAGCATCAGGGAAAGCACTCTCCCTTTCTGGAGGTGTGGAAGATGTTTGAGGGAGATGACCTGTGGATGTTCTGCAGGCCTTCATATCAGGGAAACTGCATGCTAGCATCCAAAGCAATTTTTCACTTGAGAGAGGAAAAGAAATTCAGTCTTAGTACTCTCTGCCTATTGAACTACTCTTACAATTTTCTGTATCACAATTTCTGTATCATATTCTTATTTTTTAAAAAAGCAGAAAGTAAAAAGATCCATTTGGGACACATTACTTTCAGATGAGTATCTACCTTAACCTATATCAGTTCGTATGGAACATTCTGGCTTACTTTACTTAAAAAGGGATGACTATTTCAGGACATGGTAAGTTTTCGCATTGCGTGAGCACAGATGAAATCAAACAACTTAAAACAACCCGAAAACCTGTTCAGAACTTCCATATTGTAATTGGACCAATGAGACCAATTGTAACTGCCCAGTGAGACACAAAGCCTCTGAAATATGCTTAAGCTTTGATGTTGAGAGAACCATTTGTTTTTCAAGATTACAGCAAAACCTCTCTAGTATCCTACACTTGTTTTATATGAACTAGTGTCGTGATTTGACACTGGCCCAATGCCAGGCACCCACAAGAGTCGCTCTCTCACCCTCCCCTACCACAGCTGGGCAAAAGGAGGGAAAGACGAAAAAGGGTTAACAGAGCCTTCATGGGTGAGATAAGGAGAACGGGAGAAATATTTCAAGGGCAAAACAGGCTCAACCTTGGTTGCTGAGTAAAATTTAGTACTAAGAGAATCAGAGGAGGGTAATGAGAAGTAAAATGAGCCCTTAAAGCACCTTCCTCCCCTGCTAGGCCCTCCCTCCTTCCCACCGACAACACAGGGAGGCAGGGCAGGGGCGTTTTGGTCAGTCCATCACCAGGATTTTCTTCCTCTGCTCTGAGAGAAGAGTCCTTCCCTGTAAGGCCGTGGGGTCCCTCCCACAGGAGACAGCTCTCCGTGAACTTCCTGGCGTGGGTCCACTCTCACGAGCAGCAGCCGAACCGCACCTGCTGCAGTGTGAGTCCCTCCCACGGGCACACAGTCCTCCCAAAACTGCTGCGCCGTGGGTCTCTCCCCACGGGGTGCAGTCCTCCAAGGACAGGCTGCTCCAGCCTGGAAGCAAGGGCCCTCTCTCTCCACCGGGCCTCCCACTGGAACACAGCCTCCTCCAGGCATCCACCCGCTCCAGCATGGGCACCTCCCCCATGGGCTGTGGGTCGATCTCTGCATTCCCCGTGGGCCCATGGGCTGCAGGGGGACAACCTGCTTCACCATGGTCTGCACCATGGCCTGCAGAGGAATCTTGGCTCTGCCGCCCATAGCACCTCCTCCCCCTCCTTCTCCACTGACCTTGGTGTCGCCATGTTGTTTCCCTCACATGTTCTCACCTCCTCCTCTTCTCTGACTAGAAGCAGAAACCCGTGACTTTGTTTTGATTTTCTTCTTAAATATGTCATCACAGAGGTGTTATCAGCCTCTCTCATTGGCCCAGTTCTGGCCAGCAGCATGTCCATCTTCAGAGCCGTCAGGCACTGGCTCTGCTGGACATGGTGGGAAGCTTCCAGCAGCTTCTCACAGGAGCCATCTTTGTGGCCCCCTGCTACCCAAAGCCAGGCCGTGCCAAACTAATACAACTGGCAAACACCCTTTGAGACCTCTGAGGTTGATTGGGGGGCGGTAGTGTTGAGGACATTGCAGACACATCAAGTCACATCAGCTGAGAGAAAAAATTCTGTTCCAAGCAAAGTTAAACAAAACCCAAAAACATTGCCTCCCACAAACACCCTTAAAAATTCCATTACCAGCTGTGCCATCAAATGTTTCTGCATATCCAGTGCAATCTGCAATCCAGTGGGATTTGAACCACTCACCTTTGTCTAATTTAAATGAATACAAAATCACAAGGAAGAAGAGATGACCAAAGTGACAAATTTGTGATTCCTTTCCCTCTCTCCATTGCTTGCCAATACCTTAGCTGTGGACAAAGCAGTTGGGCTGAGGCCCACCAAAGCAGATGTGCCACTGGGCTGTCAGATATGAAACTGCAGAGCTGCAGAGAGCAGTCACAGAACCAAGAGACTGCTCTTGCTCTCCACTGAGTCTCTAAACCAGGTCACAAGCACTTTCCTGGTTTGTCTCAGAGGATGTTGGCTTTAAATTATTTTCCGCAATGATTTCAACTTCGTTCTCATAGATACGGTAAAGTAAAATATTCTGTTCTCATATTCAGTGCATTTTTCCTCTGTCTTTTCCTAGACCTCATTTCAGTATGCAGAGTTCTCCTAGTTTAAACTTTCAGGATACACTTCTAGACAAAAAAGGTTTTTCAGAACCAAAATCTCTTTCTCACAATTTAAGCATTAGACAGGCTTCTAAGCCAAATTCTGTCATGCAACTCACTTCAATGCTTCTCCTTAAGTCAATTTTGTTTAATTTAGACACTTCTCATGATGATGAACCACTGAGTAACAGTTAAATCTGCAGTCTCCAGATGTTAATTAAAAAAAAAAGAAGTAGAAACTATAATGTCAAAAATACAGAAAAAGATCTGGAAGGAGTACTTGTTCTGTTCATTACTTTCACAAGACTCCTACACAATAAATTCTTAGTATGTGTGAAGAAGTCATCTTTAGCATATGTCATTCAGTAGCCTTTAAGAACTGCCTCATAATCAGGAAATGTAGAAATTGAAAGCTAATGCCATCTATTTTAACACAGCAAACTGTCTAACAGCCTGACTTATGATGGGATTAACAGAAACTGCCATGTCCAGAGGAACCAGAGTGGAAGAGACCAGCCTCCCTAGCCGCAACTAATTGTTGAGGAACAGCAACAGAGCAGTAACAGAGTGCTACTGATCTCACCCCACATGAATCCTGCAGGAAGTATGAAGACATCCTTCCACTGCCAATCCCCGCAGTGTAGTCAGTACAGAGAATGGCCAATGGAAATCAGTTACAAAAAATGCAAACAAACCTGCAGTTGATACCAAAGACAGAAGTAGCAGCAGGTGCTTTCAATCTGCACCGTGAGGAAGTTGGGGACAGTCACCCACACCTGAGGCAACACTTGCGACACTTCACTTTTAAGCATTTGAAATATTGATATTGAACTGTTTCTAATATTTTCAACAAGGAAACTTTAGTCTTTGGGAAACTTGTACATTACTAATATGAAACTAGTGATTATTTAAATTAAGTAATTGAGTAGGTTTGGAGAGGAATGAGAGGAACCATTCATGTCGTGAACCATGCCTATAAACTTTGGTAAATGTGAATGATTATAATACTAAGTTTCCCCTTATAAAAAAAACATACAATTTGTTTTCATATTTGCAGACATTTAGAAAGAGAAACATAGGCTGACTAAAATCAGCCTAAGTGCTGTGGAGCACAAAAAGAAGCATTTAAATCACTAATGGATTAGCTAGACAGGACTATTTTTCTGCTCAGAAAGAAGATCTACTTTTTTTCCAGCTGGCCATCTGACCTTTGAAAATTCCTCTTGATGAATTGCATAAAGGTATTTTAACTTATTCTCTGAAAAACAAGCTAGAGTCTCAATGCACTTTTTGCTAAATAACTATCTGAAATGAAGTGGACTGACAAAGGCTCTGTCCTGGTCCCTGCTGTTATAAACCCTTTTGCTGAGTATTCATTTACTCAATCAATTTCATTTTCTTTGTGACTATGAGATAGTATGAGTCACTATCAATAATTCCTGAAGTTAATTCTGTTCAGAACATCTTTGTTCCTGCAAAGAATAAACTTGGTAGTCATATACAAGAGGATGTGTCCCAAAGGCCCTATACCTCTAGTACAAAAAAGAAAATCCAGCTTATAATAAAATATTTTCAAATCAAATTGCCTGGAGTTCTGCATGATGAAAGGGGATTTTATTTATTGCTAAGACTTGTGCAAAAGCAAGTCCTCAAGTTATTAGAGAGTCAGGAGGTTGCCATGTGGCTGATCTGTTCTCTTAAGTTCACCAGCCCTTGCCCCCCTTCTCAGTCCATGGTCTACCCTTGTAAATATCTGAGGGGTTTGGTACATATAAGGTCTCACTCCTTCTTCTGCTTTTCTGATCCTCTTCTTTCCAGCTACTGCTTCAATAGTAATATTGCAGTATTTAAAATTCCTGGGGTGCCTTGCTGTTGTACAGTCCATATTCATACAAATTAGTAGGTGCTTTTGTGCTGAGGTGTCAAATACTGTATGTTCTCAGAGCCTGTGTAATATTTACAGAGAAGACACGTTACACACAGAAAACAGTTCTGGCTGTAGTATTTTGGATAGAAGCAGCAATGTCCTCTGTAACGGCAGGATAAGGAAGCAGGAATGCAGTGTTCAGTCCCAGCCCTCAGGCTGAGGAGTTCAAATCCACACCACTTGGCAGGAGAAAGCTTCTGTGCTCAGAGAGGGAGCCTTCCCTCCCTGTGGCTGAAGAAAAAGCAACCCGAGATCAACCAAGCACAACAGAGCAGAGGAGCAGATACACAAGAGAGTGCAATACAATAAAAAGCATTTTTAAGTGCAGTTCTGGGCAGGAGAGGAGACCGCCAGGGTTTTGTTCCTGCTCTACAGAACCTCTGTACAGCTCAAGTGAAATGTGGTCCTCGCTGGAGCCTGCTCCATGAGCCTGCTCTGAGCAGCAAGAGGAGCATCTCCATGCTTTGTCTTGCTCATTCTGACACACACTGCCAGGGTATGAATCCACAGTGACATAACAGAGGCAGATAATGGCTCACACTCAAAGCCTGGCATTTCCAGCACTGCACAAGGAGAAGGACAAGAGTCTAGTCCCTCCAGGCAGACCTGGAAAATTAAACTGTGTCTCCCAATCAGGCATAGCACTTGAGAAACTTTGGTAAGAAATAACAAAAGAAGACTCCCTTCTGCTGTCCTTTCCTTGCCTCCATACACCCCCAGAAAGGTTTTGAGATAAGCAAGTATCCACTTAATTCTAGGAGCAATTATTTCTAAGGACAGACATCTCTCACAGGACAGCTGTATCTAGTGCCTCTATTCTGAGAAAGGAAGGGATGTCAGACATTGCTGTATTCATGTTTCCTGTTTGGAAAGCTCTAGAGGTTGTTTTGGGCGTTATTTTAAGGTGCCTTTCACTTCTCCTGAGCCTTCACAAAGGCCAGAGCTCAGGTTCAAGCACTGCAGTGGGTGTGACCATCACCAGCTCTGCCTCTAGAAGCCTTGCTGTGCAGAGGAGATGAAGAGCCAGGCTTGTGCACGTCCCTGCCATCGTGTGCACAAGCCTTCACCAGTAAAGGCAGGGAGGGACAGAGCTGAAGCATTTTTTTCTTTTATATTTTTACAAAGAGGGGAAGGTGTGTGCATGAGCAGGGAGCGTGAAGAAGGGGAAATAGTATAAGGAATATGACTGAGCTGGGGAGGCATCGAGACCACATATGGGAACAAGATTAGCAGAGACACCAGCAAGAACAGTCTGATTTCCCTGAGTCAGCTCAAACCCCTCTGCTTTTTCACAGAGCAGAAAGTACCAGTTTCAGGAGACCCAGTCAAGAGGGGATTTGGTGTTAGAGAAGCAAAATACAAATCCTTAATTTATAATAATAAGATTAAAAATAAAGGTAGATTTTATCTAAATAATATCGATCTCTTTATTAGTTAATAGAGGAACAGATTGAATTGAAGAAAAGTCATTGAAGCAGCATTAGCCTGGTGTGTAGCTCATTCTTACAATATTGTTAATGCTGGATTTTTGTTGGATGAACATAGTCACTCCCAGATAAATGAAGTATTTTACTGACTGGGTTATGTCTCTGATATTTTAAAAAAAGAAAAATCTGTCAAGAGCTTTATTTTTCTTTGATTTTTCCCTTGCCAAGAATCCACAACTAGAGTGCTAAGAGCCAAGCAATGTCCTACCTTGTAAGTTGGATGTAAACAAAAAAGTAATCAGATTTATCTATCTTTCGAAGTATGTGCTGCATAATGAACATATTTGAAATGAAACCTATTATTGCTTCACAGAGATGTTTACATCCCCTAATTTTTCCAAGCATTACAGAGTACACAAGGCAATCACATGTAATTGGTATAAATCAAACATCCTGAACTGCCTGGAGCCTAAATTGAGAAAATGGAAAACAAGATCAAAGACCTATAAAATGTTAATGTTTTCTTGTAAAGAATGCTGAATTTATATTGTATTCTTCAGTTTTAATTCCAAAACTTATTAAATCTTTCTTTCCTGCTGGCTGACTATTATTATCCCAGCTCCAAATACACACAACATGACTTAAGATTTGCTTTTGAAATTTGGTGGTGTATTCCTATGGGCTGAAATGTATCAAATGTATTTATGTGTGTGGTGTTTATAGCTAGGTGTTAATACTAATGTGGTAAGGGTGGAGTACAGATATTATTCATAAATTTAAAGTCATCTGTACTGAAGAGAAACACATCTTTTTTTGCTGTCAGGCAGGACTTCATTTTTATTTCAAAGAATCAATTTCCTGCCGCTGTTATATTTTTCTACGAAAGGAATGAGCTATTTTTATTAACTGTCTGATCTAATAAGATGAATATTAGAAAACCTTTATTCGATAATTGTTTCTTCTGTTACAGCTTAAATTCTATTGGTTGCTTAATTTAAAGATTAAAACCAGCATTTTCCCAGTTATTCTTGAATACCATATTTCCAGCTGAATATACAACACAATTAGCACACAAATCTGACAGGATGGTGGCCAGACATAGGATTTTGAGGAATGGGTAAAAGGAAACAGCATAAAAGCAGGCACATGGTACAGATGTTTCATCTGGTGTAGTTAAAATTATGTGTAATGAGCTGGGTATGAAAGAGTTTCACCATGGCCAGGATCTTGTAGAGCTTTAGACATCCATTGATTTCATTTGCAGGTTTAGTTGCATCCCTTGCACAGGAATTCCACAAGCCTGAATAACACAGTTCATTGCTTTTGGAAAATTTGAGTTTTAGAAAGTAAAAGCAGTAAGTCACATACTCTCTACCAATATAGTAAGATTAGTGTACATTGTCATTTCCTGCATTACATGAGCACAGAAATCCATTTCTGAGAGGACAGTGACTCCCGTTCTCAGCAACAAGGAGCTTGATTAACAGACAACACGCTGTAATTTAAAAAAAATCTCTAAGGAGAGTCAATAGATTTTTATACTGTAATTTGAGTAAACATTCTATCATTTCTATGGATTCCAAATACTATTTAGAGATCACAGATGGGAAAATCACTTTCATTTGGAAAGTGATAAGATTGTTTTATGACATTATCTTTTGTTAACCATTAAACTTTATTAAAGATACTGTAAAGACACCATTGTTCCTCTGCTATTTGCGATTTATAGTGGGCATGCCTGCAGAATACACTAGAGCAGGAAATATTATTTGAAGTAAGGTATGGATTAAGTCCATGCATAAATGAGTACTAATCCTGCTTGCTGCTTAGTGTATCTCTCTTGACACTTCTACAGAGGCAGTATTTGATAATATAGCTCCAAAAATGAACTTGGTTCCTTGAAGACAACTTGAAAATCTTTTAATCATTTACCATTTAGTCTGTAAGCAACGCAATCTCATTTTTGCAACCATGGCAGCACTGCACATAGTACAAAACTAAACCTCCCAAGTCTTTTTCAAGAGTGGCAGACCTACACCTCATTCTGATCCACATAGACGAGACATTTTCCCCTGTATTCTTAGCTAACTCATCCTCCAGGAACCTCCAAAAGTGAATCTACCATACTGGATCAAATCCCACAAGATTCTGTTTCTTCCCTTCAAAAACTAATCACGGTTGCAAAGGAGTCCTTTTGTTCAGTGAGTGACTGTATAAAATACAGATGTGGCAGAACTTTCATTCCCTCGTGTTCATAGCAAGGCAAAATACACATCCCTGTTTTCCTGCTACACTACCTTAACATGTGCTCAATTCCCCTCTGCTGAAGGTACTGAACTTTGAAAAGCAAAATTAAATTAAGAAAAAAACCAAACGAAACAAAAAGAAGGACATTGTCTCAGAGCAATATGGCTTTCTCATGGCTAAGGTTCTTTTCCTGTGGAAAGGTACATTAGCTTTCAGTTTCTGATTTAGCAAAAACAACAAAAACAGTGGCTATGTTTTTATTAATAATACTTCTGCATTTTTTTTCTTTACATAGTGATTGTTGTAAATCTGGTCTTCAAATAATTTGTTCACAAGTGAGAGCTGTATGCTGTGAGATATATAATAATACATATATAATAATGATGCAAGTCTTGATTACAGTAAATTCTTCTCAATTTATGGAGGCATGTGTATGTTTGGATTGGAGATTACACACCCCAAGCTTAAATATCCAAATACCCAAAATGAATGTTTGCAATCATGTATGTTAACTCCGTATAAGTAATTTCTGCCTTACAATATAGTTTTCCCCTATATTGGTAAGCCTTTTGCTTTTGCCATCCAGATGGATACAGACCTTGTTCCTTTTGACCCCTAAGACCTAACAGAGAGATGGGCCTTCACCAGGTTATTTCCATCAACTAGATTAGTCTGAAAGGGATCTGGTATTTCTTTGGTTCATTTTATTTACTTATAAAGAATACACATCATATCTTCATTAGCAAATCAATGCTGGTTTCTCCCTATGGAGCTTTCTGAAAGATAGAAATCTCAGGTTTCCCCTGGACTCTGTGCAAACTCCATGAGGAATACTTCATTCTTCACACAGATATTGCAACCAGTGCTTTACCTAGCCCTGCTATTACAATTGCCTCCTGCAGTACCTGTCACTGCCACACATCTCTACGCACGAAGACCACTTCAGGAGTATCCCTTTTTCTCTCCTCAGTTTCATTCTCACTAAGTTCTTTCTACATGGCTTAGGCTGGGATCACGATTGCTTATTCTAGCTATCATGAAATAGAGAGTAATTTTCCCCTCTTTAGAAGGCAATTAGCTCAGCATATACATTGCACATGAGGAAAAGCTTCATTAATAGAGACTATCATCTGGGAAAAGTAATTGAATTGAGCCAGTAAGGGTAGAATCACAAGGTTCAGAGGCCAGAGACAAAAATTAAGCTGGTTTTGACACTAGTTGTTTCCTATGAATTTCCCAGCTTACTACTTTCAGAATTGAACTGGATAGATAAGAGGATACACGGTGTTTAAAATTATTTAAGGGAGTTTTGCAATAGAATTTGTCATTCTTCTTATAAGGGCAGTGATTCCCTTTTGTATCGAGTAGCAGAAACCAAAGCAAAAGCAAAAGAAAAAAGCCAATTTCACTGGCTGTAATGCTGACATTTGTTTTAATTTAATCCTAATAATTTTCTCTTATGAAGGTCAGAATATGTTATTATAAACTGACAAAAGAATACTATTTTTTCCAAAATTTGTGGATTTCTGGACAAGAGAAGATTTACAGTGCTGGCATGTTGGAGATGAATTGAGTTATTTATAACAATGATTTGAAACAAACAGTTTTACACTACCTATATAATACAGAAATTAAACGAAACAAAGGCAAAAGATGTAAATCCTAAAAGAAGGGTTCACAAGGTGAAAGTAACTGAATGTTGTTTGAGTGTGACACCAGCCAGAGTTATGCATTTGTGGACAACACTGGACATCTGTTAAACTGTTTGCAGTATCAGTATCTGTGCTTGAGGAACTTACAGGAAGCATCAATAGTGGCATCCTGTGGTGAAGGCAGGAGCAAAGCACTGGAGGAAAGACTGCACCAAGGCTCCAGCTCAGGAACATGTGATCTCTGAAAAAAAGTGACATTACATCAAGGTGTCCTATTCTGAGCTTGAAAGCCTAAACTTTAAAAGGTGGAAGAAAGCAAAAGAGACGAACACATTCTGGCTGAAGCTGATTCTTGATGGAGCACCCAGCTCCCAGCCCTGTAAATCACAAGTGGCAAAGTTGAGGACTATGCAAACACATCCTAAAACCTTGCAGGCAAGTTTCTATCAAAACCACTGATGAGCCAAACCAGAGACATGCTTACATTTCAGGTTCCACGCCTTTAAAGTTGCCACAAATGAATTGCTTCTTGAAGCTTAGAGGCGCTTATCTTTTCTGGCCGTCTTCTGTCCAACTGTACACAAATCATCTGTTGTTGTGTTCTTGTTACAAGCTCTTTAGATTTTGAGAATAATTTTGCGTGCAGAGAAATCTTCTGTTGTTGTAGACCAAAAAATACCAAGAAAGCTTAAGCAAACAGAAAAGAATTAGAAACAAAATGAAGTTTCTTAGTTCTCTACCTCTCTTCCCCATTTTCTCCAAAATCTCTCCCTTTTTCTCTCCTCTACACACAGAAAACAATGCAAGTGATTTATGAAGAGATGAAGAAGGTCAACAGATCTGCAAACAAGCAAACACTGGGTAAGGGATCAGGGTAGACTGTAAAATATACACCAAGCAATAGGTGAGTGTTCTTGGCTGTGCATTTATTTACTAATTTTTTAAGGAAATGTCAATGAGCCTAGCCACAAAATTCCCTTACTATGTTCAGTGTTGGGAAGGTCAGGAGTGATAGTCAGGAGAAGAGCCAGTTATTACAGCTTTGAGAAAGCTGATAAGGACTTTCCATTTCAATAGTTTACTCCCATGTGAGTTTCATTACCTCAGAAGTCATTCCTACTGCACCATTATGTTTGTCTGGAAAACACTGTACATCGGCAACACAACAGCTTAACTTAGGTGTCTTTACCCACAGATTTTTATGTGTTAAATTAGGATTTGGATGGACAGAGGCAGGCAAAATTTGAGTATTTTTGATAATATATAGGAAGAATACTATAGAGCTGATCAAACTTTCTGTAACAAGCCACCACAGAATGGTTCAGACAATTTTTTGCAGCCATGAAGGAGCAGGAAGCTCAGAATTTTCTAAATTAATGCAGGTGTCCCCCGCTCTAATGGACATTTTCAGATTTAGACAATAGATCATGTATCAATTTTCTGTATGTACATATCTATCACTCTCCAGAAAAGTGATGACATCAAGAGCAAGAAGCAGCACTCCATTCTCCGGTTAATGTACTAAAGCTGAGAAATGGGTGTTAAACCCACAAAATTTCCTGGGTAAATTTATAGCTAATGCACATATCCAGTCAAACAAATGAGGCAAGGCTGACAGAAATTCTGGATGGCACCATGTCATTCTCAAAAAATGTTTCAACACATTTCAAAACAAAAAATGTGAGCCAAAAAAGTAAGTCCCCATCTGGTATTTATCTGCACTTCTGCAGAGGAACTGCTTGCCAAAGGAGCAAGTTCTGTTCTGCTTGATGTAAGGCACATAACACCCCAGTAAACCTTTACACCCCTCCCTGTCTCTCCTCTTGCTCAATTAGACGTCTATGGTAACATAGTACATAAAGATCGCCAAAGATGCAAAAACAATGTTAGTAAACAAAACCCAGAGCACACAGTTCTCACAAAGAGAATTAAAGTGTTCTCAGTAAGCAACCAGATCTGCCAAAGCAGCTTCCCATTCATGCCTGCAAAAAATCACATCTCCCAGCACATAAATAATTTGATTATACCAAATCAGCTATTCTGTAGGAAATATAGAAAAAGGTAAAGGGATTTCTAAGGGTGAGAAACAAAAGCAGGTTTTAAGTATAAAGCAGAAAGATTTTAGGAAACAGCTTTGCCTGAGAAAATATTAAAAGAAGATACAATTAGAATATACAATTATGCATTAGAACAAGGACACGAGAACAAAGAGCCATGTTTCTAGGCCTAGCTGCGAGAACTTTTAGAAGTTGCAAAAAATAGGCTTAGCAAGAAAGATAAACTTAAGCTTAGTAATGGAATATTATGCTTTGTTATATAAGGTATAAAACAAGCAAGTATTGTTTTAACAAGTGTACGTGCAATGTAGAAGATTGGTTGAAACAGCTGTCTGTAACCTCTAGAACTACTGCTATTGGCTGAAAAACTTTTAAGAATGCTCTGTAACCAGGAAATCTCAGGTTTTTGCCGGCAACGCGAGCTTGTATTATCTCTGAGGTCTCCTGTTAAGTTTATGAGGCGAATAAAATAATATAAGCTCAACGGAGCGTCTGCCCTGGCTCCCCTGTCCCGTTTCATTGAGGCGGCACTATTCCACTGCACTTTGAAATCTGAAGTTCCATTAACAAAAAGGACACTTGCTTGCTTGCCTGGTTTCTCCCAGTTCATTCTCACATCTCTTGTGCTGTGTGATGTTCCTTTTCCCTCCAGAATTCCATCTGCCCCTTCATACAGGTTTTTGATATGCCATCTGTTAGGTTATTACCTGAATGGACACTGTACATGCTGCTCTTCATTGAAAAGACTCTTAGCAGAGACACCGCAGCTAACACTGGACACACTTCCAAGGCATGCTGGTGCCTCTTTCAACATGTGCTTTCTCACCCAAATTCCATTTCGCAGCTCCAGTAGCCAAAGTAGTCCTGACTCTAGTTATCCAGCATTTCACATCCTATTGGTAAACTTCTGCTGTCTTTGGATCACTTTGGAGTGATCTCTGTGTTTTTCATTCCTTGGTGAATCAACTGAAAATGGAGGTGTAGCTACTCTCTCCTCTTGTGAACAGACATTGCTGTGAGTAACATATCTGTGAGTACACGAAAGGAAATCTGCAGCAGTGAGCAGAACCAGAGTGGGTGGGATGGGAAAGCATTCCTCAATGTTCCCAAAGCTAATCAAGCTTTTCTGAAACTCTGGAATATCAATCAGCTTGCTCTGTGAAATCAGTCTCTCGAGACTCAGAGAGAAGGGAAACATCTCCCACTGAATTAAGATAGCCAATCCCCAACTATATCATGGAAGTACACAACTAAGTGGTATGAGTCTTCATCATTCCTGGTACGTTATAGAGCCTGTGCTTTAACATGCAAACCACTGATTTACTGTCCCTCAAGTCTACTTCAAATTTTTCATCACTACATGAAAGTTTGTGCTGTGATTTTCTGGCTTAAAAAATAAACACATTGATGCACAAAGCAATGAAAAATAACATTTCAGGTATGTGATCTATTACATACCATGTTGAGCACATTTTCCAAAAAGCAGGTTACCTTCTTGTTTTCACAAATAACAAATCAGCTACATAAGATGGATAAAAAAGGTAAATTTTTTGTTTGTTTCCAGTCCTAAATAAAAGGAGCTGTAACAGAGTAAGAAGCAAAGACAAGTATTGATGAATTGGGTCACTGGAAATTGAGATTTATAAACTGGTGTGATGTTTCAAATGTAGTCACCTCGAAACAGTGACTGTAATTTAGACTTCTGTCAACACATTCAGACATCACAAGGAAGGGAGAACAGGGCCTCATGTCTAATTTGAAATATTTTAAGTACCTGCCATCCACTTTGGCTGCTGATTTCTAAAAAACACAGGTACAGTACATCCTGTAATTACATGAAAACATTTAAATAATGGAGCTAGAGTATATTTTCATGGCATTTGTCTGTCTTCCCTTTCTCTCTGTCTGGCTGATTTGTCTTTCTCTAGCAGCTTTTTTGTTTAGGTCTCCCCTGTACTCCTCCTATATCAGATCTAAGATTTGTTGTTTTATTCAGAAATTTACAAAGAATTGTCAAATATAATTTGGGGTGCATATTTCATTCTGTAAGAGACACATATTCAAGAATAAATTCTGTTAGAGACTGAAATAATGATAGAAAACATATCAAAAGCTTTTGACTTTCATGATTAAAAAACTCCAATGACAGATTGGTTTTGATTAAGTGAAAACCATCATAAAGCCACCAGTTATATGCGCAAGTGCAGAAAGTTCCCTCCATCAACAGAAAAATTCTTGCAGTTAAGACTCAGACTCAGGAGACCTTTGCTCCATTTACAGTATTATCACAGTATTCCTCTTTGGTTACTGTACAAGGCACTTGGGATAATTCTCAGAAGTAATTAGCCTTTTGCAGTGTCTAGGGTCATGCATCAGTGTCAAGTTTAGAACTAAGGTTTCTTGCTCAATCCACAACCTGAATAAGTTGTCTAAGGAAAAGATATCCATGATCAGGGAGAAATAAAGCACCGAAAGGACTAGGGCACTTTCTAAGCATGGCAATTTAAATACAGAGCATCTTCTTGTCACCTATGAAAGGTAGCTGAGCTGCCAGAAAACCAGAAGATGGTCATCAAAGCTAAGTGTCTAGTTGTGTGATGCTAGAGGCATTTCCTTCAGACACTTATGACATGTTGGTACCTGTAGTTCAAATGCCTTGTTTGGCTCCTGGTTTGAGAAGTCTAACATGCAAAACAAAAGTCTCAGGGCTGGTTCAAAACATCATAAAATTTCTGAAATCTTTCCACAGACTTCAGTGAATGTTTGATGGGTAACATAACTGTCAAGAACATTAAGTCCTTTCCAATACTTCTTATTGAAGTAATACTTCACCAAGGCTGTCAAGAAAAGTGAAGGTTTCCACATCTGAATACATTCAGTAACTATAAAAACACTACATGGGTCATATTAATTTAATTACAGTAGGTGAGTGACAAGCAACCTTTGCTTGTACTGAGCTAAACAAGCAGTATAGTTGCACTGCTATATACTATTTGCATCATTGCTTGTTCTGACGATCAGCACCATCTTATCCTTAGCATTTGTTTCTTGAATCCAACAGTTAAATTCATATGTAAAGATTTAAGTGACCTGACCTCAAAGTCTTTTTGAGAGACTGTGGTGAACTTCTGTGAAGTGGTAGGACCAGAAGCAGGAATACCATACCCAAGCTGTTCAGCCCACATGATAGAACTTTTTCTAACATTCAGGAACAACGAAACAGGTTTTCTTGAAAAACAGACATGATTTTCCCCTTCACTGTTGAGTATTTGGGGAATTTCCTGAGGTTTATGACCCTTTAGGTATACTCATTCACACATTACACAAGGAGCCATTAGTGTCTGTAATTTGAGATAAGAATGTTACCAAGTCCCACAACAGCTGTTATCTCTCTCCTAGCTACTTGTTTTCTAGTAGAAATATTCTATTTCCTAGAAGCAAATACTCTAATATGCTGCTTATTAATATGCAAGCATTAGTTCTTTCTCTCTTTTTAAAACTGCCTGTCAAGTTGATTTACTTTAGAAGTTGTCTAGTGAGTACTCAATTTAAAGTGTCAAATCCTTCTGTTCTATATAATCTTCCTTGAATTTCTTAGTATTCAACTTGATTTTGAATGGAACCTTGTGAAGTAGCATTTTGTACCCAAAAACCTTTTTCTTTTTGTGCAGTCAATTTCTTTATTTGACATTTTAAACAACAATTTTTCCCAACCATTTTAAACAACTATTTTTTGAAACCATTATGGTCAAAAAAGTGCAATTTGAGGGTAAGTTCTCTCATAATGAGAATTTTCTTGAAGCACACTTCAGAGATATTTTTCTAGTTATCCACAAGCACGGATCATAAGATCAGCTTGCCTTGCAGACTCTGTGCCAGCTGATAAAGAAGGAGAGAGGGGAAAGCAAATCATGGCATAATTGCCATATCCCAGGCTGTGTCAGCAGACTGGTAGTTACAGAATAGCTTACCTCTACATGTTGTCTGAGATTCAAAGAGCAACAATGAGCATGGAGCTCATACAACTCATTTGTTCAAAATAATAACTGACCTTACTCCAAATTCCAGCTATTTATTCACTCACAGCATTGATGACACGAAGGTACAGTACTGCAAATCAAATACTAGAAATATCCAGGTACAACAGGGAAGGGGCAGACTTTTAAATAGGGCATAAAATTAGATAAAGGAAGTATTCAGGTAAAATGGGTAACTTCAACTCATTAGAAGAGGTTCATTCCACAGCTACTTTATCCAGAAGAAATGAGGATGATTACCACTCCTGAAATGCCAATGGCCATCCTCTATACTTAAGGGAAATTCTAGCTCTTTCCTTTAATGTCTGTCTCTGTAACTACCACTAAAGTGGTAAAGATCTCTCCTAAAGACTTAGCTTCAAAAAGCCATTCATTTTAGATACAGGTTTTCATATCTCTTTTCTTTAGCATAAAAGTGAACTTTAATAACTTCCCCACATGCTTCTAAACATTCGTATTTTCTGTCTCCTTCTCAACATGAAGCATGTTATTAATAAAATTTCACAAACAATTCAGTTCCCCTATTGCCATCTATTAAGCTCTTCGCAAACACATTTCTAGAAACACATTGTTAAAACAAATATGATTGTTGTCTTTCTTTGCATAATTATCCAAAAACATTATGACTTACCTTTAAGGAAAAAGCCACCTGAGTGTTCTGACCAGAACCCTCTCCTTCCTCCCATGAATAGTTATAACATTGTAGTTTCTTGTTCTGAAAGTGTGTGTCCCTTCCCCATTTGTGCCTAAAAAGCTTAATCATTGAGATTTTAATTACTCCCAGTCTCATCCTTCTGGTTTCTACTCACCCATCCTTTTGCAGTTAGCTTCTCTCACCTGTGGTTTTCATTCCTTTTCATTGTCTATGTATGTGACAGTGATACACAGATTTTTTTTTTCTCCCCTTCATAGCTTTATCAAATTTCAAGCTCTCTTATTCAGTGCCCAAGTAAATATTTTTCTCTTCCTAACATTGTGATATTTAGAGACAAAAAAAGACATTACTGAAATTACTTGATATTTGCGTAATACCAATTCACTGAGACAGATACATCCATGATATTCTCTACAGAGACATCTCAAGAACTAACTAAGCTCACATATCTGTAAACATAGAAAGTCACACCTATCTACCTACATCATGTCCTGGAGAATTGCCATGGTAATTTCAGTGTTAAGCTCAATACAAAACCAAGTTGTGTTCTGCTTTTTCTCTAGGCCTAATTTTCTATTCAATACATCTCCAAAAGAAAGGATCAACCACGGTATTTTGCAGCTGCATCCCAAAGATACTTTCACAGGATGGGGTCACTGCAGGTAGTTAACTCAAAAGTCAGGAGATATTTTCCAAGGATTATCTCATCTTTTAAAACTTCACTGCTTTTTAGAAAAAGTTAAATTACCTTTAAAATGGGGGAAAACTAAGTAATTACGAAACATATTTTGCCATTAATGTAATTGCTTTCAGCCATATTTTCTGGAAATTTTGTATTTGACAGAAAGAAGGAAGACCCATGTCAGTTTCTTTTATGTATGTGGTGAACTTGATGAACTGCATCAATTACATGATAGCCTTGATCTGACTGTATGAGAAGTGAATCACAAGTTTTTATCTGTAATGAAATAAAGATAAGACATTGACATTTATCATCATCATGATAAATAGTGTCACCATTGCTTATTGCTCTTACATTGTGCTCCAGTTACAGAGATGTATGCTGAGACACTGTTCACTGCAAACAACACCAAATGGGGACATTTTTCAGTCGTTTCATTATGTATGGCAGCCACATCTCTCAGAACACCATAGGGCAGAAGTATACCTCAGAACCCCATGGTATATGATGAAATCCAGGCATTTTGCATGCAAAATGTCTAGAGATTTTCATCATCCTCCAACCACCCACAAGCCATTTACTGCCTGGTTTCATCTCTCAGGATCAGTAGTGATGTAGCACAATAGGTAGTCTTGAGACCTCACATCCCACAGAGAATCTAGCTAGCTATTGTATATATACTTCTTTAAGTCTTTATCAGAAACAGGCCAACTCCTGCAATACAACACATTTCTTACTTCATTCCTAGCCAGATGGTCTTCAGCCCCTCAGCTGCTCTCTTATTTGGCCTCTGTCTCCCAGAGTTCATCTCACACATGAGCTAACCAGGGACAAGAGTCATCTATCACTGTACTCACCTGGCACAGTAAAACTGATTCCAGGTAGGACCTTATTTTCAGGTCTCTCATCAGGTTTCCTCTACAGCAGCCAATTCCACTTCATGCCTGTTAATTACAAAACATATCTCCCAAGTTCTTCTGTAGTTGAGCTGGCACCCATGAAAGGTGTTTTAAAAATTCAGGGCCCATTTTTCTTGCCAATTCCTGACTTATAATTTTTTATATTTCCTCCTTTGCTGTTGAGCCTTTTGTTACCCTGCACAACAGTCTGCTTTTAAAATTAACTTCTTAAATGTAGGGAAAATTTATTACTCTTCTCTTCTATGCTTGTTTCATTTTCTCCACCTGCTGAATTAGAAGTATTCAGACACCTTCCCAGTTTTGCTTGCTACCCTGCTCTAAGCACTAGAAAATGTATGTTTCTCCTGCCCTTTGCCCTTCTGTCAGCAGCTTTTAGCACTTTCCCAACATGGAACACACTGATCTTACAACTGGCTTTATGTCTTCTGCATTCAGCACAGTTCCTGCCCGGACATTCTCCTTATCAACTTGACACAATTTCTTCTATGGTATCTTGGTGACCACATTCCTTTTCACAGCCATTTCCTGCTCCCAGCTTTCAAACAGCACTTCTCTTTCTGCTTCTTCTCTTCACAAAGATTCTCTTCATAACTGCCACCTTTTCCTGACCCCTCAGCATATCAAAAAAGTCAAGGCTTTTGGAAGAAGTCAAGACCAAAACCATCTTCAGCAACTTACCACTCATTTGATCATTGCATTTGACACAACTGGCTCAGCTCCATCTTCAGATCATAGTCTGGCAGCCCTTATTTCACCCAGTTTCTTACAGAACCTGCCTTCTTCCTCTTACAGCATGCATTGGTTAGACGGGGCAGCTGAACAGGACTGATGGGGCTTTTGGATCTTACGAGGCAGACAACCCCTTTATGGACAGGTAGACTGTAGTTTGATTAGGATGAGAATTATCAGGGAATATGCACATTTTTGTTGTTTGCATCTAAGAAATAATATTTGTATAAATTAGAATCCCTTAAAATTCTGTCTCTGTTTTTTCTAAAACTTTATTCATCTTTGAGTACAGTGAAGCCTTCTGTTGAAATACCTGAAAAAAATGGTTTGGTTCTGGCTCCTGACCAGAAGCAGAACTTAAGATAACATTTTTTCCCCAAGCTTTAAATGCTCTACAGCATATTTTTTACTTTCTGATGGCCTATTGGTGCTCTTGCAGTAAAAATCCAGATTATTTATCCATGTTTTGAGAGCATCTTGAGGAGTCTAGTCAGAGGATACCACTTTTCTGAAGCTGATGGATAAAACCAATAGAACATCCCATTCATTCTGTATGGAGAAGACAGAGTGCTAAAGCTTTACAAATGCAGTAGAGCTTCTTTATATCTTTCTGTGACTCCTGATATATGCACTAGTGGTCACATCCTCAGTTATCTAAATCTACATGTTACTATTAGCTCCATGGCTGGTCAGGCAAGTGGACACAGTATACACTATGTGAAGAACTGGTCCCTTTACAAAACATTTCTGTGCTTACATTCAGAGTATTTAATTGTATTTTCAATGATAGGACAGAAACAAAAAATTTACCTTATAGACTGTGCTATTCACATGTGGACAGAATGCTGAGATTGGCCAGCTCAATCTACTACCCACCTACAGTCTGTCAGCTGCTTTTGTTCCAAAATACATTGCACAGCCACCATCTGTCTATCATAAGCTACGTGGCCAAAGAGAAATTTATTAATTTAAAAATACTGAAAAACACAATTGCTCATGGAAATGCTAGCAACAGTTATTAGACATGTTGATCAGCATTATAAACAAATGTTAATTGGGTTTTTACTTGTTTGCTTTTTAAAAAAAATATCTGCTCCACAACACATTTTAATCAAAAGTGAGGAAATCGTTGATAATTTGGCATAGGAATCAGCTGCTGCTTTAGTCAATTAATTCAGTAATTTGGATGTTTTATTTATTGCCTTACCAAAAAAGCCCAGCATTTCAATAAATAACCTTTCTTTTCCATTTGATAATTAAAGCAGCTTAAGACAGAGACAGTTTCATGACTAAAGGTGTACATTTTAGCTCCTGGAGCCCATGTAAAAGGACGAGAACAGTGTACTACCTATGGGTAACCAAAGGGAACACGGAGCATTGAAGAGAAGCTAATACAACTCCTAAATATAGGTGCAACTAAGAAGATAGACTTTTTAGTCTAACTTAGATTTCAGAAGGATTCCAATCTCTGGTTAAAAGTGAGAGTAACTGTACACACAGAGACTCTTCAAAGAGAGGGAATACAAACATAAGAATAATGCCTCTAACCTCTTTGTTAACAAAAGCCAGAAAGCATAACCAGACTGGGTTTTCACCCGCTCTTTCTGAGGTGCCGGAGAAGAAGAAAGCTGAAGATGTGATGTGCCTCTCCTAATTCTTAATACTGGGAAGGGCACTAATGATTTCATACCTACAGGAATATCTAGCTATCAACTCTTCCATTATCATCTTCTCATAGTTGGATTGCTGCTACTTTCTTCTCTGCTAAAAATAAGGCAATGAAATGGAATTTAATCAAGTATCTTCCAGACAGAGCTTTCTTAGCTTGAGAATTCTCATTTGCCTGGTAAAAAGAATAACACCGACCTCTGCAATTTACTCCATAAGACTCATGTATACACAAAACATCAATATTTAATCACATCTTAGAATAGCTTACAACATAGCATTCTTAATTTTTCAAGATATTAGTTTTAAGTGTTTATATTGGACTAACACAGTGCTCAGGTTCACAGAACAAGCAGTGTTCCATGACTCATTTCTTTGTCCATGGACATCACTCCTGCTTTTCCAGCAATTCCTCCCTACCCCAGGGGCTTTACCCACTTGGCCTGCTTGATCACAGTACATATTTCACAGTTAGGGATAACCTCGGGGATACTGTCCACGCTTAACTCCACCCCTTGATCACAAGACCACCTGTATGTTGCATTCTTCCCTGATGACTGGAGGCATCACTGGCCCACTGAGCCAGAAATAACTCACCCTTGTGTTGCCAGTCCAGATGCACCTGAGACACTCTAACCTCGGCAGCTCAATCCACCTGTCCGTCATTGCAGTGCTCTTCAGTAACCCGACTCTTGGGTACGTGTGCATCTACGTGATGGTGGCAGTCCCTCTGATGGAGAGAGCAAGGCAGGACGGTGCACTTCCCCTCCGGCACCCCGGTTCATCCTGCCAGAACCACACCCCAGTGCTGGTGTGGGTGGTATAGAACAAACAACTTGGTCACACCACACAGTGCCAAACTCCACCCCCCTCTCCTGTAACCAGGACACTTTTCTTGCTATTTAAAATTTTAATAATTTTAACCACAGAATTACAGAATGTTTGAAGCCGAAGGGATCTCTGGAGGTCATCTTGTCCAAAGAATCCTTGATAAACTTTTTAGGATCAGTAATATTTTGGCAATATGTTCTACAGGGTAATTCTAATTCACACTTTAAAAGCATTTCCATTTACCACACTTACAAACATGTTTGGTTTTGTTACCTTTTATTTCAATAAAAGGCCCATCATTCATCGATGAAAAAAGACAGAAGAACATAATGCCATGGATGACATTCATACGTGGTATAAATTGAGTTCTAACTCAATTTATGCAGCAAACTTGACATTTCTTTCCTAGCTTTAGTGGTCACAATATAAAAAGCATAGTTCTTACACAGAGCTTTGGATTTTGAAAATATAAATGTACTAATTCAATGAAGAAGTGGTCACTGTATCATATTCAAGTTATAGACTCCACATAATATTTTAGATTACCATACGCATATTACTAAAAAATGACATAAATCTTAGTGAATCTGGCTTTTATAGTGTGTGTTATAATAAAATTTTATTAATATCATGTAATAATGTATGTACTATATAACTATATAATATAATCATAGGATAACTATATATTCATACTATGTTCCACTATATTTAGGTGTACTATACCATACCCATTCAAGATAGCATAGCACACTTATGCAACATAATTGTATGCAGTCTATTGGATAATATATCATTTATACAACATTGTTGCTGCTAGATGTAGCTGATGGTAGGGAAACAGAGTATAAAGTTTGTTGCACTGCTTACAAAAATGTGTATCCCCACCAGGGCTGGAGCTTGGTTGAAATTTCACCTAAGACCCTGAGTACTGTTTGTGTTATATTTATTATTTTTCGTACTACCAACAGTTGTAACAATACATCAGAACTATTGATTCACATTGTTTATACGACATTTTATTTTTCCTTTTTTGGTAGCACAGCCTTTTTTAGATGAATAAAAGCTGAAGATAAATGATGATAAATTCATAGCTTTTAAATTCATTTTAAATCTAGCTTTATTATCACACATATTTATTGTATAGATGAGCAGAGCATAGAGCACAGAGGCCTCCTTCATGTCCAGTAGCATGGCTATACTTTTTTTGCAGTACAAACCACACCAATATCATATTCCTTATCAATAAACCAGAGGCCCTGTAATATCTGGCAAATGAATGATCAATCTAAAAATTAAAAGTATTCTTTCTTACAGTAGAAAAAACAACTAACTCATGTTTTTCTGGTTTTCTGCCAGTAAATAGGGCTGTCACTTAATCTCTCACAGAGAGATATACAAAGCTTAATCAGTGTATTCAATATTTGATTAGTTGTAGTCCTCTCATACATTAGCATGGCTCACCAATTTTTCCAAACACCGAAATTTAGACTTGATACTTGAGTCCTGAAATGGCATAGAAAAAATACATTAGAGCCAGCCATTTATAACCTAATATTTTATGTTTAATCCTTCTTACTTCCAGCACAAGTAGTCTCAGCTTTCATGAAAAGAACTGGTTAGAGACATAGATTATAACGTCTGCCAAAATATGCACTGATACTAACCTCTGCCCTGTCAATAAGGCAGTATGGAGGCAGATTAGTTCTTACATTTAATTATCTTTTTATTCCACAGAAGTTTTTTTCTCTTTTTTTTCCCCTTTTGCACCTCATTAGTCATGATCAAAGTGCATTCCTTTTAATAGTGCCTTAATGTGATGCTTTGATCACATTTTCTGACTAATTTGAAAGTCTGTTAACTGAATTACAACACAGCCTGGTGCATTTGAAGTTTTTGGAACCATTTTCCTGGGGCCATTTTGCTCTGACAAATTTTAGGTATTTAATTGAGGTTTCCAGGCGCATAGTTGCTCTGGACTTCTTATATTCTTATATAACTGACAGAATAAGACATCTTCAGTGAAAAGTGGATCAAGTATCTCCAGAAGATGATTTGACCCTTCCATGGGACAAATCTTTTTCAAGTGGTTTCCACTGACTAGAAAAAAGAGACTCTGTCAATGAAGATCTGAATTTAAAGAAGGTACTTAAGTTCCTAGAAATAACTAGAGAAACTGTGCTCTGTGTTTTATGAATTTGCCCACGATCCTTATCCCTGTATTAGCCACAAAGGGCTATTTTAATGACTCTCACATATGTGTATAAACTGACAGAGAAATACCCATGGACTATAAGATCATGTGTCTGTGGGCTCTAAAATAAACACCCTAAGCCTAGGTCATTTTGTTATATACCTTGCTCTTCCATACACAGTATATCCTACCTATTTCAGCTATCTGTACGCTTGCTTTCTTGGAGGCCGCCTTAAAGCTATCTTAAACCTTACTGGCAGAAATCTTTCATCCAAAGGAATGGATGCACCTCAAAACTCATCCTCAAAAATGTACTCAAAACAACATTACTCCATGTAAGTAGTTCCACTGCCAAATTGTTTCTGCCTCTGAAAGTTGTTTGGTGAGGGATTGGTCACATAGTCAATGGGACCAGATGCAGCAAGACCACATGACTGACCACATATGTTCAGAAATCACGAACTGCTTCAGTCAGTGGAATAAAATATTTTTTGGTAAGTAATTAGGAATCTCTGCAAGAAGAACTGTGTCAAAACCCTCCTTAGTTAGTGGCTGGCTTATACAGCCCCTCTGTGAGAGCTCAGTGGAAAACAGTTCCTAAGAAATTTTACATGATTCTTCACTATCCTGGAGCCGTATTTTGAGATATGACGCTGATCTGGTTCCTATCAGTAGTCAAGATACTGGGTGTCATGTGAATGAGGTTACAGCAGTCATTAAATTACAAAACAGTAAAGGCAAAGATCTTTGAACTGTATCAGATTGACTTCTGTGTTATAAAATGGTATCATTTCAAGTTAAATCCCGTGACACTGCTGCATGCAAAGCTGTTCCATACCCATCAAGAGACACAACCCCATCCTGTGATGCAGGCAGAATACAGGTAGCAGAGGATGCTTCCTTTGAATCAATGTTTTCTCGTACCTAAACACCAGTTTCTTGAACATTCCCTGCTTACCTCATCTTAGAGGTCTTTGCAGATGAACATGACTCAAAGCAGGGTTATCAGACTTGCTGAGAAGCTGTAAGAGCAGAGGTGCAGGAGAAATAAATTAACAGTGGCACTGTGTGTCTTCTGACTCAATGTGATCACTCAAACTAATAAATAATCAAAATAAAAACTAGCTAAAATATGAAGGTGAAGCATGAAGTTTGCCAGTGGTTTTCCAGGGTTTGTCTTTACTGGTTCTTCAGCAAGCTTTTTCCTCTAACTCTTGGAACACTGCCTCTAACCTGCAGTTTTGTATTGTGCAGTGAGACTTCATTCTCCCCTCAGGACAGTCTGTATTTCTTTCCTATTGTGTGAACACAAATTTATTGTTAATTTGTGTAGCTGCCCAGGCACTCACAATTAGTACTTTTATTTTCTGCCAGTTGTTGTCACATCTAATCACTGTGAAAGGTACAGAAAACTTTTTTGAAAAATCACTGAGTTTTCAAAAATGCATCTTGACAATTTTATTTGGCTTTATAATTTATTGTGTTCATTTGCCTACCCGTGGCAATGAATTCTAACTCTTATTACCATACAAACCCCAGCTGCCTCTTACTCAGCTGATATAAACTCCATATAAAAAAACCATCAAGTCTTTATTACTTTACAGTGGCAAAGGGTAGCATTTTCTAGAGTATTAGGACCTGGTCTAACTCTGTTGGTAGAAATAAAAGACTGCTTGGGTGAAATCTTCTATTCCAAACACTAAGTCTTGCTCCTGACTATAGACTTGTTGTCTTAGCTCTTCAAAATCTGACTGTACTTTTTTAACCAGTTAGAGATAATATTAATTCAATTCCAAAGTGCCTTACATTTTTTTAAGTTAGTGTGTTTTTAATCCATATCAGGAAGAACTGAGAACTAACTTGTGTTATGGTTCCAAGCACCAACGGAAAAATAGCCAGTTTAGGGATTATTTCATTAGATGATTTGATTATATTGGATCAGGAAAGGTGGAATCTCAAAAAATAAATTTCATTAAATATATTCTCTTTCTGCTGACCTAGCCAGGATGTA
Organism: Rhagologus leucostigma; assembly: GCA_013397725.1. Taxonomy (NCBI): domain Eukaryota; kingdom Metazoa; phylum Chordata; class Aves; order Passeriformes; genus Rhagologus; species Rhagologus leucostigma. The sequence goes on along the minus strand of VZTD01003639.1, from coordinate 3,222,219 downwards.
GAAGCAGATGTGTTCCCCTTTCTTGGCACACCACCTCTGGCAGGCTGTGACATCGTACTATGAGAAGGCAGGAGTCAGAGCAAGGGCAAACTGTCAGAAAGCAGAGAAGGTGAAGAATTTTTACAGTAGAGATACAAGAAGACTGCTGCAACAGCTTATATCATGCTGGGTGCAGCGTGGGCTGGCTGGAATAGAGTTCAAAGCAGGAGGTAGAGAAGCTGTCAGCTGCAGGAATCTTGCAGAAGGAGAAATTGAGACATGCTTACAACATGCTGTAGCTGGGTGCTGGCAGATTCCCTTTTTTATGGAAAGAAACTGAGGTAAGATAGAGAAAGCCTTAAAGCTTGTGGGACACAAGGCTTGGAGCTAGCCCAGGCTGTTAAAGAATAAAAATAATGCTTTGGGCAGGGAGTTAACCCAGATCAACAAATGAAACTGCCCTTATACAAATCTTTGTATTTAGATGTGCTGCAGTTCAACATTGCCTTTAGGAAGTTCTGCCACATGAACACGTGTGCATGTTGAAGTGCGTGCGTGTCAGTGTTTGAGAAGAGTACGTGTATGTGTGCCACCAAAAAGACAAAGCAGCTAATCCTAAAAACCAGATCTTCAAAAGGAGTGGACAGGCCCTTCTTCCCAAATGTCTTTACGCTGTTCTGAAATTCCCTGAGACAGGGATTTCACTCCAAATTGTCATGGAGTCTCTGCACCAACTACACACACTGCTTTGTATCCAAGTGATCTTCCACCAGCAACAAGCAACTGAAGCAATCCAGCACCTTCCTGCTCTACTGAATAACTCAAATAGTTTGGCTGTGCCAAGGGGAAGCTGTTGTCTAGTTCCAGTCATTCTCCCAGGCTTAAATCTTCACCAGAATGAACAACTGGCTACTTGTATAAAATCGTCCCAAAACATCCATTTATTTATTGAAAATAAACTTAGAATATATGAATTGTGCTGATTTCCTAGTAATAACTTTTCTTTTGTTTTGACTTTGCTTACACATATCTAAGGGAAAGAATAACATAAAATGATGTATCATTACACAAATCTATGTTTAATTCTGGATAGTTTTGATCAAAATATGCACTGCATCTCCATGGATCTAAAATATAAAAAATCAACAACTTGATGTCCTATTTCAGGTCCATCAGCTGTTAAATTCTTCAGCTATATAGATAGCAGAATTGGCATAACCTTTTGAAAAAAAAGCTGTAAAGAGTTCAGAGGAGATAGAATGGGGATTTTATTTTACAAATAAATAAGTATGAAAGTCAGTAAAATACTAAATCAAAATAGCAGGAGAAACTACTGTTTTTCATTTAGGAACTGAAACTGAGGTGAAGTAATCTGAAAACCTAGATAATGAAATGACATAAATATCTGACAAAATTCAGAGGGCTCAGGTGTGCTTTGTACTGAACTTGCTGTTCCTAATACAGGAGATATCAGCATTTATAAATATATTCAGTTTCACCAGCTTACGATCAGGTAAACAAACAAAAATAGCTCATTGATTTACAGACATGTCAAGATTTTTAAAATGTGAAATCTGAGTAGCAGGGTGATAGAACAGTTTCCGCACTAGCTACCACATTATGCATTTTTTCCCTGCTAGTTTAATTATCTTTCTAAAGAAACAAATGGCATGTTTTGCAGAAGCACCTACTCTAATAAAATCTGACAAGAGTTAAGATCATACTTTCCTTAGTCCGTGGAAATTACGTGAAGAATAATAGGTTTATCTGTGTTTAATTGCTAAAGGGGAAGCCGGATATATCTACATAGGAGGCTAAAATGTTCGTCCCAGAGCATACTCGTCCGTAAGCCACTCCTCAGGTCATCACACCCCATGTACATACCTCATGTCAACAGGCATTTCATTGCATCCACACGTGGAGGTAGATCATGCAAGAGGGAGCTTTTCTGGGCTGCCAAGGTTAGGTGATGAGTGACCTTGCGACAGATAACAGCAGAACTGCAATGACTGGAAGAGCGTTTTTCCCACCATCCCATGGGAACATGTGGGGACATGTGGAGCTAGGGGATGTACAGTGCTGCCTGCAGCTTAGCAGTAAATCATCCCTTGAAACAGAGACAAAAGTAGAAAAGGTTCCCTTAGCAGACAAAGCTGTGGAGTTTTCAGACGGGACCATTCAAAGGCCTCTTCTGCCCTGAGCTGTAAGAAGAAGGACCAGAAATGTCTGCTTTTGTCACATGTATCAGACAATGCATATATGCTGGGAATCTGCCATATAGCAGAGTGAGTGAACTGTTTGTCAGATCTTCTCCTAGGAATCCTGTTGACCTAGACAATGCTTTATATTAATGGGAATTGGGGCTTTCATTATAGAATAGAATAGAAAAGAATAACAGATACTGGTTCTTTCTGTCTGAGATGTTTACTTTATTAAGCTAAAATTTTCAATCAATTGTCACTACAACAAAGTCATAATTTTATCTGTTTGTCTGTCATAATTTTATCTGCTCAGCAGCCAGCTGACCCATTTAGCATCACTGACATGAGCCAAAAAGGAAAACTTCTTTGAGAGCTCAAACTAGAAATAGCTCTCACACTACAAAACCCACAATCCCAGCTGAGGTGTTTATTTATCCTGCACTTTGGGTCCCTCTTACTTCAAAACTGTCAACCTTGGGTATAAGAAAACCACTGTACAGGAGTGAGAACCTCAGTAGACACATACGACCATGCAGCTAAATTAAATTATTCAGTGGTGTGTGGTTGATTTGTAGCAACTAAACCATCATTTAGTCTCTTGCATAATATTTCATAATTATAAAAAACATTAAGAGGTAAAGAAACTATACTGACATGTTTTTCTTTAATAAGATTAATGAAAATAATGAAAGATACTGTAATCTTATTTTTTTATTTTGATTAAGGTAAAGTATTTACTAACTATTTTTTTCATTTTTTACTATATTTCTTTTAAATCCTACACATACTGTTTTATAACTATCAGTACTAAAAACAGAATGAAAATGTTGGGATGTTGAAGGAACTTCTTACATTTCTATGATGTCTCAAAGTACACGGTAATTTCCCCGTGTAACTGTATCCTTCTGTAGCTGGGACTGCATAAAGAGAATGTAAGTGGTAAGGCATTAAATTTATTTATCTCTTATATGTTCTATGAGATTTCTGGGATCTCAGACCTGCACTGAACTACACACATGCTCTAGCTGTTCCCTGAGGAACAGGGTGTGCTCAAGATCCCAGATACAAGTTTTCTCCATGTTTTCTATCAGTACATCATTGGTTCATACTTAAAAAAATTTTAAATTTTTTTGATACTGTCATGTCTGTGACTAACACAGTATTTTACCGTTCATTGGGAAGCGCTCTGGAGACACAGCCAAGTATTAGCATGTAACTCATACATACTGTGAAATGAGAACATATTGATATCTACAGTCTCTTGATTCTTACACTTCCACTAATTCCCACAGCACTTAAATGACTGATTACAAAAATTGGCTTCAGCACGGAAATTTTGATAAAAAATAAAGATAATGCCAGCATCCAACTCTGCTATGATTGCCTTGCACTTCCCCAATTTTTGCTTGAAGAGCATCATTTGTCATATATTTTCAAAGTATTACTAACTCCAAAAACTATGTATTTTTTCCCCAGTCCCTAGGCCCTGACTTTTATACTCCTAACAAAAGGGTAGGGAGAAGATGTGGGACTATGCATAATCAAATTTCTTTTCTGTCTGTGGTAATACAAGTGCAAGTACCAGAAGAAAGCTGTAATAATCAAACTAGGTACTTATTCAGAACCAAATATTGGACAAGAAGGAGGGAAGGAAGAAAATGCTGGCATATCCATCTGGAAGCAGGGAATACTGATTTCAATGAATACTCTAGTAAATATCTTCCATTCCAGCTTTTCCTGCTGGCTGGCTTAGGTGAATTTACATGCAGCTGAACATGAACACTGTAAATTGGGTTTGCATTCAAAACTCCCCCTGTGCTTTGGAAAGATCTTAATAAAAATCATGGATGTAAGCACATGGAAATTCCTTAGACAATACAAACGAGTTGTAGGAGGGATTAAGGAGAGGTGGGATTAGACACTGTTCTGAGAAGAAAATCTCCAAAAGACAGCAATTTAAGGATCTAAATCAACAGAGGTTTAGTGACACTTCAAATTCCACAACTGCTGGAAGAGGGCATATCTACTTTAATCTTTTTCTATCTCTATGTATTTAGCTTATAACTTGCACTCTCTCAGACATCTAAAAACCAGCTGCTGCTAAAACTGGGTTTTCAGCAGTTAGGATTTGTCTGTTCTTGAGGGATTGTGTCTGGTTTGTGCTGTTTTGGTTTTTCCTTTCTTTTAAAGCATTAATAAAGGCATTTTTTTAAAGTACGGATGAATTATTTATTTATAATTCTGATTAAGAGGTTTCCAAGAATTGAAATTAATGAAAGACATTTTGCTTTCTGAGACTGAAAGACAAAACCAAGAGAAACTTTGGACATTTGCAAGAAGTAGAAGTTTTTAAGTTATTTTATTATAGAACAGTTGATCTTGGAGTGAAATCGGGACACCGAACAGGATACTGGAACTCTCCTAATTTAATTCAGTAATAAGCCTCAAGCCTCCGTCTTTCATCATTTTCAGCAGAGTACTTCCTAAGTCTTGGTCATTAAAATTGAAATGAAGTGATGCCAAAACCATGCCATATTTCAATAAAGTAGAAAACAGACAATATTTGTAAACATTTTATGTCTATATTCAAATGTCTATTAATCATACTGCACTTTAATTAGGTACATCCATTAAACTTGCTAATAAATGGGGAAATCACTGCAGTTTTCATTATAAAAGTATGAAATAAGACAACCATTAATTCAGACTTCAGTTAATATATACCTGCCAGGAACTAGCTCTATAGATCTCTTTTAATACACTAATAAATTGTCGTGGCATGAGAAAATATAAGGACCATCTCTGAATCATTAGTCATTTACTGGTTTGTGTTATGACAGACCTTCAAAGGTATTTGCTGGTTATCTGCTGGTATCTATCACCTGTTAAAAGACACAAGTAGGAAGATTTGGAACTTTGCCTTAATTCAACCCTAAAGTCCTCAAAAAACCCACTGACCTGCCATCTAATCCTCAAATGCCCTTTATTTAATAGTTTAGTGGTTAGAGATTCTTGCTTTAAATTACAAAAACTGCTTTTCATGCAGAACCAGAACAGGAGGATCTATTCTTCAAGGTGAAAAATGCTGCAGCTTAATGGTACAAGAAGGTTCTCATCTGTGCTTAATGAGTCTTTTGTTTTTGTGCCTTTGGCACAATCTCAGTAAAAAGCACAGAAAAACCCTATGGTTTGAGAGTCTGAGTGTTCTTCCAGGAAACAGTAGACAGGGGTTTCAATCTCCTCATGCAGAGGATGGAAACATAAGCTTCCTACTTCTTTAATATGTGCTTCACGTATTAGTTTACTGTACAAACCTACATTTAAAAAAACTCTCATTCCTGGCTTTTCCAAAGATAGCAGGCTATCACACTTGCAGGTCACAGCATGTGGACCTTGACTGAACTGATACGTTTCTCTGCTGAATATACTATTCAGAAGGTAGAATTCTAGAGAGATTTTGGCTAACTATAAGCAAGTACCTCCTAGGCAAGTTGGATTTGCTGATTTTTTTATTCTGCATGCTAAAAACCCCCATTTTCTATGGCTTTCTGAGTCCGTCTCTCAGCCATGTAGGTATGCTATGGGTATCTACGAGTAACCCTCTTCATTCACTCTTGGTTTTGTCGTAAGTTAAACCCCTCATTTTAAAACCGAAATATTTCTGCCATAAGACTTATGTTAGAATGCAAATATACTATCTTTAGTTAGTTACATTGTTTTTAACAAAAAGGTGTGAAATTTATTAAATACTTGTAAACCATCAAATAGCATAAATTTGGATCACACAAATAACTCCTCTTTATCTGTCATTAAAACTAGTGATATGTTCCTCAAGCATTTCAATGGAAATTAGAACTAAGCCAACACAGGATAAATTTAATTTCAGCATGCTGTTAGTCTCACTAGTGTTTTTGATGAGAAAACAGTCAAAACTATTCCTAAAATTGAACATACTGAATATAATCCCAAAATGTTCACATTCAAAGATTTTGCTTCGTTTTGACCCTAGCATTGTATTTACTGCTTTCACCTTTTTTCCATCATTTTCTGTCTTTCATATATATTTAGGCAACAGTCAATATTCACATCAGCTTGGACTCAGACTGTATATGCAAGAGGATTTTGCCACTTGCATCCCTGAGCTTTATGTCTGGCTAACCATGTAACTCCTAGAACAGCATCAGGAAAACTTATTCTATCTAAAATGCTAAAATTCTAAGAAAGAGGCACTCTGTCTATGGTACTGCCCACATGGAGAACTGTCTTGGCATCAACGGGGTGTCAAGGAGTGTGCAAACTCTGAGCAATTCCTTTGTCTGCCAGGTTTCTTTCTCAGATGTTACCAAATACATCAGCAAAATCTCAGCCAAAAAATATTGTTGGTTTTTTTTGTAAATTTAGATTGCTTCCAAAAGACACTTAGTCTGCTGAATCAACAGCTTCTAGCAGAAACATCTTACGAATTTTACTTGTTTGTTGCTGGTTTTAATAATGTAAACTTACAGTTGATCTCTGAGCTTAGTCTCCCCTATATTAATCTGCAGTTTCTAGCTGTTTGGAAACATACGCATTTTATATAAAAATGGCAATTATGCTTGTATATTTATGTACCCTAAATATATTCTCTTGGCATTTTAGAAACTCATTTCGTAGTTACTTCTTTTCACATATTTTTAAACCGAATCATTCTGCTTTTCAGTAGTCTCAATTATCAAATTGACAAATTGTCAAACACAGGTTCATAAGTCACAAATCAGGTCTACCCTACCATCAGTGGAAACTTTGAACGCAAATCTAAATAAATAGCTCAAAAAAACCCTAGAACTGCAAATCTTGGCTTTATGACAAAAACACCTACAAAAGAGCAATGTATAGTCTATGGTATTTTGTAAATATACTGTTTCTTAGCTTGAGTTGTCCTATTTGTAAAATGGGATGCCTAAAAATCTATCAAAGAATAGATCTCATTCAACAAGCCCTTTTAAAAAATAAAGTAAAGGCTTGTCATTATCTGTCCCATAAAAACATCCTGGTGAACTCATTGAAACTTCTTGGTCAAGGATATATCAGATACATTCACGTTATCATCAGAATAATTCCAACTTTGTGCACAGAAATGATAGAAGCACGTATAATCACATACAGTTTCTAACTCACTGTCAAAATTTAGAGATGCAGAAATCAAAACAGATTTTCCAATCCTGGTTATGAGTCCAAACATCCTGAATACAGACAGCAATGATGATTTTATTATCTAATTATAAATACAGAAAAGGAGGATCACATTAATATCCATAACATAAGAGGCAGCACTCTCATCATAAAAAACAATTCTACCATTTCTTATTTTTTTCATGCTAGGATATCCTCTAGCTTCAATCTGCATGCCTTCATAGCCAAACATTTAGGGCCATAAATCCAATTTACTACTGTTTGCACCGTATACTAATTATATTTCTGAATATTACCCCCAGGAAAGATTTGCACAAATTGGCTCATTTTTAGCAAAGAGGAAAACCAAGCCAAAACTATTTAACAGAAAACTACTTTCTTCCTTCGAGACACCACTGGATAACACAGGAGGGTCCTATGGACTGTTATATAGAGATCACTAAAAATATCCGTAGAAGTTTCTACCAATTTTAAACTCTAAGAAGCTATATCAATACTCAAAGAAAGGGGAAAAGAAAAAGAAAGATGTCTACCTTTAAATTCCGTAATTGCCTTTCTTCCATCGAAAGACATTTGTATTCATGTTTTACTGCTAAATTTGGATTTGGGATGATGTTTGTCTTGTAGATCACCTGGGGGAATGAATAGAAGGTACAAAGACATAGTAAGGGACAAAAGGCATGCACACGCTTTTGTAATTCTGTGGCAGTTCACTGCTGTAGTATGTTAGGTACACAGGCTGTTGGGATTAGATATTCAATAGTTGTAGGCAGTTTCTGCTGGGATTTTCATACACACTGTATGTCAGATCTGTTATTGTAATTTTGAAAATGCCACAGGCAGATGATCTACACCTTCAAGGATTTTAAAAAAATTTGAAAATGCAGCATTTTATGGCAACTATAAGGGTGGACTACCAAGTATATTTCTTGCTTAACGATACTGGCACAATTCTCCTAGCCTTAGATAAATTGCCCATTTATTTTAAAATCCTTAATAATTTTACTTAATAGAATGCTGGAATTGCCACTGTAAAAGCTTATCTTCTTGTGCACTACTGGCCTCCACTTTGATACACTAGCAGTTTATATTTAGAAGAATAAAGGTTTGGAGGGTTAGTGTTCATCAAGGCTGCAGCAGAAGGGAATAAAAGCTTCAACAGTTATTTTAAAAAGCAAGTAAAAGTTCTCAAAGGCTTTGGCTACTGATTTAATGTTATTCTGATATATTAATGTTCATTGCCTTACATAGATAAAACATGACAAACAATCAGAACATACATATAATTAGGGATCCTTTCCCACTTACAACATTTTAACTAGTACTGGGGTAAAAATCAATGACAGCTTAAGACACTTTACATCATATGAGATGAAAATTAACTTTTTGAATTACGCAGAAAACCTCCATAGGGAAACTCATTCTTAACCAAAATTTTGTCAAGGTCCCAGCTAAGAGAATATAATTTCAAGTCTCAGCTACCCATCATCTAAGTAACAGAGGTTAGTGGATGCATAATAACCAACACTTAGATTCTTTTCCTAGATCCTAAGGAAATACTAATTTACATTTATGGTGTAGGTATTTGGCAATACCATGGGTCCTGGTGTTGGGTGATGTTCCCATGCTACATGGTACACCGTGTTCCATGGTGCTGGGCCATGTTACAGGCCAACATTGTCCTTCATGATCACAAAATATCTTCCAATCATAACAGTAAACCACATGTTAAAGAAACAGAGACTGAAACTGAAAAATGTAGAACTTAACTCTGTGAGGACAAGAAGGATCTGGGTTTGAGAAGGGATAACCACCCAATGTCCTTCCTGTAAATTCCCAGTGTTAAGGGTCTTGAATGTCAGACATTAAACAGCATCACGTCGATACAGCAGCATCAAAGTTACCTATGGAGACTGTAAAAATGTCAGCCTTGGAAGTTTTCAATACTTGACTAGACAAGTGATACTACATCAAGTGGAAATTTGGGCTGCAAGTTCCTTCCAACATCTCTAGGATTCTACAGGATGAATATATTTTTATGCACATTTCATGGGATAAATTCCCGTCACTATCAAATTCAGTGGAAAGTCTTCCAATGATTATTCAAGAGCAAGATTTCATTCTGAGGAAAAGAAAGTATCTTCTGTTAGAATAGATTCCTGGGGTATCTTAACTATATGTATTTTTTATATATATATTTGATTTTCCTCTCTGTGAGTAGAAGTCATAGTGTGCAAATGATTTATGCTGATGAAACAAAAATAAATACCTAGCAAAACATCAAGAGATGAACACATTTTTTATTATTTAATTTTATAATTCAATTTTCCATTAATTTAATGCTGATAGTGGGCAAATTAAACTCAAATACATCAGCATAAACCATTTTAGCCAACTGAAGCACAAAATCAGCTAGTGGACACAGGTATCAAGTTAGCTCTGATTTTCTATGTTGCAATATATCTTCCTTCATTAGCAAAAGGATATGACTATCCTTGTAGCTGATAAGGTATTTTAATTGATTTTTAGCATTTTCTCTTAGCATTCATTTCTGGCAGATGCACTCATTTTTTTCATTATACAAATTGATGTGAAATTAAACCATGCCCTGAGGAGAGAGAAAGCATGAATCAATAGTATTGATATTTCATGCAAAACTTGAAGCTAAGGCTTTTAATGGATTTAAAAATACGTTTAGTAAGGTTAGTCCAGAAAATGACTGTTAAAAGCCAATATGAATGTTAAAATCAAAAGGTTGTAAACATTGTGGTGAATAGGGTGCTTACAGGATATTTTAATAAATCTTTCCTAAACAGGTATTTGCTTTACTTTATAAATTAAATGTACAGATGCTTTTGCTGACTTTCTGCCATAAAGCCACAAACTGACAGATTTCAAGGCCAGACAGAAGACTCCTGTATGACACAGCCATCACACAGTTTTATCTTAATACCTCTGTGATTTGTTGATATCCATCCTACCTGGTAGTCACATGGCTCAGGAAACTTATGGGAAAACTATGGTATGTACCAGGGGAAAATGCTGAGCACAGGGATGGGGAACATATAGTCTAATTGAAGCTGAGGTGGCTCACAACTTCGGTTATTATGACCTGTGGCCACTTTCTTGCTATCTAATAAGAAAATGAAAAAATTATAGATGTGTGGCCCACCAAATGTGTTTGGAAGGCCTATCTGAATAAGGAGTACACTGTAAGAGTGTAGAATGTTATTTCATTATCTCTCCTGAACAGAAACATAGTATGACTTACACGTTGCACCCCCTTTTGTAATCTTTTGAACAGTATTCTCTTGTTTCCTGCAGCAGACTTATAAAATAGTAGCAAATATCTGAGTATGGAACTGTACCACAGAGCTAAAGAGAACAATCACATTATTTGTCATAAAAATAATTTTAAAAGTCAGTTTACTGCTGTATAGTAAGTATTTAAAGGGTAATTTAGCAGACTAATTTAACCTTACAGAGGATTCTCTGACACAGACATCAACTACTCCTGTTCTAGCTTGAGCAGCCTTGCAGACGCTGTTCCTCTGTGCTGTGCTGATGTTGGCCAACAGTCAAGCACCTGCACAGACACTCGGTCACTCCCTCCCCCGTGGGGAGAAATTAGGAGGAGGGAGAGAAGGCTTATGTGAAATTTTAACAAGTGAAGCAAAAGCTGCATGCACAACAAAAGAAGACTAAGGAATTTATCACTATTTCCCATGGGCAGGCAAACGTCCAGACACTTCCTGGAAAGCAGGGCCTCACCATGCAAAATGATAACTTAGAAAGACAAATGCCACAACCATAAATGTTCCCCTTTCCTTCTCCTTTCCCTGGCTTTTATGGCAGAGCATGATGTCATGCCTTTGTTCAATTCAGCTCAGCTGTCTCACCTGTATCCACCCCAAGGTTCTTGCCCAACCCCAGCTCACTTGTTGGGAGCAAAGGCACAATGAGAAAAAGAGAAAAACTCCAGGCTGTGCCAGCACTGCTCAACAATAGACGAGTCACCAGTGCATATTCCACACTTTTACCTAGAAATACATATCACAGCACCACAACACTGCTATGAAGAAAGCTAACTTCATTCCTGAGGCAGTATACCTATCCACATTAAAAAGATGGCAGTGACTCCTCTCAGAAAATCTTGGCAATAAACTAGACATGCAGAGACTTCCACATAGGAACAATCGTGTGTCAGGCTGAGAAGGTGACACTTAATGTAGTTCTGTCACCATGACAGCATCTGGCCAACTGCCAGCAGACCCCCAGACCTTTGAAAGCATTACAATACTGTTGTTTCTCTGCACTTTGATAGGGCTTTTAAAATGGTTGAGAACTATTATAAAGTCATATGCAGCTCTTCTACTGTTGCCGTGCTTTGAAGTCTGATCCTTGTCCTTGCTTCAGCCTGAATTCAATGGCAAAGTGCTGTTGGGTTTAACGCTTTCACTGTCTCCCTATATTTACAGCTTGATATGCTCCAGCTGTTTTGTTCTTGTCAAGCCAGTCATGTTATATGTCTTATAAATATTTCTAAATGCAAGTTAATAAACTGAATCCATTTGGAAATAAAGTATGGAGCAGTGACGTACAATGTTGCTTTTGTGTATGGATATCATTAAACTGAAGTTGTGTATTATATGTACATAAGATCACAAGAAACAGGGAAAGGAATGGGCTGTCACATGCAACGTTATTCCATAATTCTGTTCATCTTCAAAAAGCTTACAGTTTTCGCCTCTTAAGAAGCAAATTTCTGTTTCAGCAAATTTCTTCTTCAGTAAATTTGATAATTTTGGTACCTTCTTATTTCACCATCAGTTTTACTAATGTGTGATCCACACCCTCATGTTCCTGTGCCAGCTTTATCCCTGACCTCAAGTTTAGCTCCCTCCTTTGTCTTTTTATCCTCCAAAGAGTTTGTAGACAACAGATAAGTTGATATCCTTCATTCTCTTCTTTTCTTGTATGAAAGGGGATTAGAGTGGTACACACTCTCTAAGGTAATGGCTTAATAGTGTCTTGAATCTTGTATTAGTGTGTCAGCTTTTGGCTGGGAGGCCATACCTGCTGTGGGATGTGAAGTTTACGTTTTACACTGCTATGCTGGTTTTCTTTTGGTATAACCCAGGAGCATGAGCAGAGGTGGATAAATAAAAGGATGCACTTATTCTAGTGGATGAATGGGCTGTGAACACAACAGTATTTCACTGACCTTTTGTTTTACTTCACTAGGAACCTTAATTCTTGCTATTTTGTTGTCACTTGCTATTTAACTTTTTCACGCTACAGAAAAGTTAGCAAATTTGCTTGTGATTTTATAGAAATAGTTTAAAATCTGGTAATTTTTAAAATCTCCATTTGTTTCCTCTTCATTCTGAGTTAAAAATGAAACAAACAAAACTTTTGAAACTCTAAACACTTACACAATCTTTTCTGCTAAAACCGGACCTGGAAACCTGAGTGGAATTATTACCTTAAATAATCAGTAAAAAATGCTTCATTACTTTAATTAAAAAATACTTACTATAAATAATCAGTAAAAAATACTCAGGGCTGGTTGTTATTGAAATATTTTTAGGGTTTTAACAAATTTTCTTTGTGTCTCTACATGTTTTTTAGCTCTGGAAGGCATCAAAATAATCATGAAGAGTACTTTTAGAGTTTTGTCAGCTTATGGTTTCTTAAGAAACTGCCACTATGTCAGAGAACGACTAGTAAATATTTTTAGTGATGCCCAAAGAAGTAAAGCTTATACATTAGTTCTATATCTATCTACTGAATAAATTTTCAATCTGCTGACTAGTTTCACCCAAAAATGACAGAGGAATAAAGTTCTTATGCATATTTCATAAAAAGAGTTTTCTGCTCCATAAAAGAGATGCACAAATGGCTTTGAGTGAGAGAAAAGTTACAGATGAGCCACAAACTCGTATCAGCCACTAGAGAGTGTTCATGTGAAAATGACTATTATACATATCTCATCCATGGAAGAAGCAATCAAACAGGAGCATGATCTGTGGGGAAACCAGGTTCCATTAGTGGTGCTACTCAGGAACCTATGTCAGGGTGCCTGTCAAGAGTTACAAACATGAAGCTTATGGCTGATACAAAGAGTTTTGTTGTTCTGAGTTGTGGCTACTGTCCAGTGTTGACTTTACTACTCCTTTTACTTCCAACTGCTACTTCCACCTGTTGAATTTTACTTTCAGGAAAGGATGAATCCCTTATCCCTTTCCTAGAAACTAAGATTTGGCTTTTCTGTGTGGGAATGAACATACAGTTGCTTTTGCTGCCAAGTGTCTCCTCCCAACTTGTCAGTTTATACCTTGGTGCTGGGTATCCTTTCTCACCTCACTGCAGTGTTTTCTTTAATTAGGTAACTCTCAAAAGGCAGATGTTTGTTTCTGGTTCGTGGGTACGACTCAGTTCTAGGAGATACCAACTGCTGGTTCTCGCAGTAAATAGCAGACTGAATTCATTCAATGGGTGCACATCTTGGAATGCAGCAAGGTATACAGTTTGAGTGTTGCAGCTGTTAAACTCAGTACAGAAAGTGTCCAAAGTAGCTAGCAGAGCATTTGGATTTTCTGAAATCTGGGCCATCTATACTGTACAACAACAGATGTATACTTTACCTAACTCTTTTCCTCTTTAACAATAAGTACAACATAGCTGATTTTAAAGAAAGGAACTTTATCTAGGAAACGGATCTATCTCAAAAAACCAGCAAGATTTTGCAAAAAATGAAAACTTCCGCTTTTTCATTAAAAAATAGGCAAAGTATCGATATTTTCTGCAGCAAGTATGTCAAGTAAAATTATATTTGTTGAATACAACTTTTTGTTTGCTGAAAAATTGTAGTCAGCAATATCAAGGCACAAGAAAGGAAAGATTCCAATCGTACTTTTGTGCAATTGAAAGCATAAATAAAAAGATATTTGAGTTGATACCTCTTTGCAAATATGTGGAGGCAGAAACAATTGGGCCAATTTTATTTCAGTCCTCGTATAATTCATTTGACTTCATTTTATCCTACAAAGAAAGGTTTCTTCCTGCTCCTATGCAATTTTTAAGTATTTGGATCATATCAAAGTTCTTTGAGGGTCTATATTCCGGCATCCACTGATTAAGTACTGTTTAATTTGGTTTTGAACAAAGGAAAATTAATTACAACTGTTGCATTAGTTCTTTCATAGAGTCCTGGTACCTCAGGAAAAATGTAGAGATGTACTGAAATATCTCTCCTATGACTGGGAACAGCTCAATCCATTATTTTACAAAAAATATTTCAAAATGTTAAACGCCTTTATTACTGCCAGAAATGTAATGAGTTTTTGTGAACTACACATGTATTAAATGATATATGTAACCAGGTGCAGTAAAAATAGCCACTAACCTTATTTTCCCAATGCTAAGCCAGTCAGCATGCATCACCACGTTTTCCTGCACCACTGTGAAGAGTGACCTAGTTGTCTTTTTTTCCAGTATCTTCTTTTTGTTACAAGATTAGAAATTATGAGGTTTTGTACTAACTTAAATTACATTTTGCCCACTCTGTGCTCTGTGATTGTCAGAATGAAGTCTTCTGTAAAGTTTGAAAAAATTGGTAATTACATTTATTAAAAAACCTTGTCTTGCTGTGTAAGCTGTTCAGAATTTACTATGTGGAAAAAAATGAACACTTCTATACCTGCAAAAATTATGACTTCTTTAATATTTAGTGCTTCTAATATTACCATTGATAAGATATCATCTGCCACACAAGGACTGTATGCAGGTTTTCCAACTACTCAGCTTGTACAAAAAGGACCTTTATCTGTCTAAGCCATTGGCCTTCACTCGGGAGGTATGACTATGACCTCACGCCAGATTACAGGCAGGGCAAAGTGGATTTATAACATTCAGAGAAAGCCATTGCAGAATTGTTTCAGTGCATTCTTCTTGCTTCTTACACAAACGAGTGTTCGGATGGTAGCTCGTACTACCTACTACACCCCTCTCTGCCTTTGGGAAGCAACATGCGACCATGTGAGTAAAGATCCTCTGAGGTCCCCATGTGGGGACCCTTCTCACCTCCGTTATTGCCACCGTGTTGTGGAGCCGACAGCTAGCTGGAGCATGAGAGCGGGGCAGCTCGGAAGGGCTAGGGGAAGCGGAACAGCCGCTCTCCCCAATAAAGCCCTGCAGTGCTCTCCAGGAAGGTTTGCGGCTTGCCGTGCCAGAAACCAACCCACTGCAACAGTAGCTGAATTTATGGGCCATACCCAAGTATATGTAAAGGTAGGAAAGGTTTTTCTTGGAAAAAGCAGGTATGGCACAGTAAATATTTTGTTTCCTCTTAGATCAGTATGAATTTCCTGAAATCTTATGTTATTAGGGGAAGTATGGTCTTGTCTGTAGTATTAAATTAATAAAAACTGAGTTGAGCAGCTGTGCAACAGGTTTCATGGCCACTCCTTCCATTCCACACATACCTGACACAGAGGGAAGAGTCAACATTTATCAGCTGTCATTAAAATTACATGAACCTGTTTTTTCATTCACAGTAAAACGTCAGATTCATGAAGTCATCTGAAGGAGAGGAGGGGGAGAATCCTTTAATTCTTCAAAAAGTCATCTAAAACATACTGCCACATTTTAACTGAGAACATCAAGCTGTAGCTGTCATATAAACCATAACTATGCATTTTATTTTTACGAATTATGAAGTAAATTCTTGTAGCAAATGAGCAGGTTTTGATCAAAGGGGGGGTGGTGGGGAAGGAAAAAAAGGAAAATCATTATTTAACAGATGAGAATACTGTAATTTCCTTAATGTAATATGAAACTGAAAAAGTGTTTACTAAATTCAGTAAACTCCTTCGATTACTAAACTTTGCAGTAAACAAAGAGTTAACACAATCTGTTGCTCTTGCCTTCAAAGTCAAAAGTGGGTTAAAATGGATTGAGAAACTTTACAACAGTTATTGTTTCATCTTGTTTGCACACTCAGGAAAATCTCATTATAAATGACACATTCAATTCCCTTTTGAAAGTTTATCTTCACATAGATGGAACTCAGCAGTGTTATTTTGAATTTTTATAAATTCAAGTTAGTGGATTCAGCAAAGTGAGGTTGTAAACCAGCTTTTTGGCTGCTTCTGTTCATTATGAGCAAAACACTGTTAAACGCCACTTTAGCAATACACAAATGATTTGGTTATCATTAATAGGTTTTAATCATGTTTAAAATATTAACTGAAATTTAAAATGCCGCAATAAGTAGATATAAAGTAGAAAGTTGTTTACTACCAACTATATGCAAATGATGTTCATTTAATTTTCTGAACTAATTTGGAAAATGTACTAAAGTAATTTGGAGAGATTCATTCTCTGAAGGATAATAAACTATGCCACAATTCATTTTGGAATAGTTTCTAATAATTTTAAAATAGATGGAAATTAATATTCTGGAATTAATTGGTTTTCTCTGTTATTGTTTCTTAGTAGTAATTTCTGGTTTTGTTCAGAATCAAAAGGTTGCTAAGGAAACCACTTCTATTTTATCTGTGGATATTGCATAAAATTTAACTATATATTAACAAAAAGGCAAATGTAATTACAACTACCTTCTATTCAGAAATAATCGTATCTTTAATCAGCAAGTGATCCTGTTTTAATTTGTGTATTTTAATGTAACAAAAACATACATTGCATACACCTTTCCAGGAGGATTTATGCATAATTAGTGTTTTCAGATACAAAAAGATAATGTCACAGTAAGAGTTCAGTGCAGAGTTAAGCAAATGGAGACTGGGTTGAGGCGCAGATGAGAAACTATGCTGGAACATCCAGCTGATCCTGGATTTAAATACAGTCAAATACAGTCATTACTCCTCTTTGATCTGCCCTGCCCAAGCTGAAGTGGAGAACATCATTTGGTAAGAGGCACTGCCTTCTTGGAGGGAATTAAAACTGTTGTAGTGAACACTCACAGCCATCAAAGTCTGTGACACATCATGTAAAATTACCTTTGAGGGCATGGCCAAGTGATAGCTTGGATTAGCTCTGTGCTTTATGGAGGGACCCTACCTTTGGGAAACTACCCACTAAATAAAATGGACTTTGCACTAGACACTTGAGCAAATGATGCAATTTGACGTAAAGACAGCTGAATTTTGATAGGTTTTGTAAGTTATATTTATACAGATTTAGAGCTGAAATAGAAGAGAGAAGGAACAGGGAGAAAACAGTAGTCTGCAAAGGGATTCCAAGTATCCACTGGATAAAGTACGGATCAGAATGATTACAGTCAGGAATTTTTGTAATGCGGATGTCAGTGATGTTTATGAGCATCCTGCTGCCTGATGGCAAATATAAGAGTTAATCTAATTAACCTCTTGGTGTTTAGGTAGCTGGCTATCCAGACCTTCAGGGCACTGCCCACCCTCACTGTCTACAGAGCCCCCCTGGGTCTCCCCTGCCCTGGCCATGGCCCAGGACCCCATTTTTACCCCTCTCCCAGGTCTGTCAGTCCCTGCCCTAGTGGTGTTGGCAGCAGGGCTGGTCTCCAGCTCCCACAGCTAAGAGCCCTGCTGAGCCAGGTCCCTGCACAGCCCTGTGACCTGGCCTGTTCCTCTCCCCAGGACAGTGCCTGATGCCCAGGGCTGTATCTGACCCACGTTCTCCTTACCAGGTCTGATCCTCAACACAACTGCTCTCAGTCTTCGGGAATTAATTTTTCCTAAGTTTTCACCCATTTCCGATTAACATCCTTATCTGAACGTCTATGGTTAATAGCAGAGAGACATGTCAGCTGTTAAACAACAATAATGCCAGAAGCAAGCAGTAGGTGGCACAAAATTACTTACCCAACCTTCACAACATTTTGGGTATCTGCTGAAGTATAATGAAGTTTCAGGAAGGGTCTGCAAAGCCACATGCCAACACAGAGTTTAGAGACAGGTTATTCCCAGTTATTATAAACAATTTCCTCTAGAATTCCAAGGAGTTGGAGGCGTCTTTCTCTTTTTGAAGAATAAGGTTATGGCTGTAATGCAGTTATAGAGAATTGCTTCTGTAGAGTCAATGTAGCTGCTAAAGTGAATTTAATAAATTCAGATGGGCTGGAAGATATAATTTGGGAGATGCTACCTGCAGCTGTGACTCATTTCCCATTAATTTTCTCATAGTGATGGGTTTCCTACCCATCTGGAAGATAGTATTTAGGATTATAGTTGGGTTTAAAATCCTGAGGACTAGGAATTGTTATTTTGATATACATTTAAGTAGGCCAGGCATGTGAATAGGGAGGTGTTAGAGGGTAATAAAAAATGTCCAATTATAAGTTTTCAAGGTGTTCAGAGATCTTTTCCTATGGATAAATCGCGTAAGAGCTCAAGTGTTTTGTTTACGTAGAACTGTGGTCCATGTAGAAATTTTATTTTAAAACTGTTAAGCTCAAAGAGATAAATGGTGGACAAGAGCTGGTTCATCTGAGTAATTTCTTTTCTCAATACACAAATCCTGAGAACCTTGCCTAGCTAGACAGCTGGAGCTCAGATTGCAGCTGGAGTCAAAGCTTTCTTTCTATGTAAAACTTCTGAAAGTTAGGCTTATATGTTCAGAGAAATTCAGTGATGATTATAAAACTGTGTCCACGAGAAACTTCCTTTCAGTTTTCAGTGTTTTTGCTTACCTGAAACAGTAGGGATACAGTTAGGGTTAGGACTGGGTTCCAGATTGTTGTATTGAAATAAGTTCATACTTCAAAAAAACCAAACGAAACTGCTGTCAACCTATAGGAAGTTTATCTTTAGTTTTTAGAGAACCATTAGTATCTTGCTTGTATGGCAAGCTATGAAAGCCTGTGTGGAAGCATAAAGACTTTGATGTGAAGGGGCTAGAGAGTCTGTTTACTAACTGCTGAGTATCAGTTCATTCTCTATAAGCAGATCAGAAACTGTTACCCCTCAGCGTCAGTGCTTTTTTCATCCCCTGTTAGTGCTGTGTTGCCTCCCTGAGTGGAATGCCATGAAATGCCATTGACAAAGCTAGGGTTTGGATTACAGCTGCAGGAAGACAGTCTCACCCAGCCTAATGTGCCTTCTGCTGTGTATGAATGAGCACATAGAGAGGGTGTTACTGTGCAGTAGCTAACACAAACCTAGGAAAATTTCTACACTAGAGACCAGAAACAAAGGTTCAGCTACTCACTGGGGAACATGTACAGTTTCTCCAGTGATAGTAATGTTACATACTGGTCCAAGTCAGTCTGTAAGAAAACGGAAGTTGAAAGTACTTTCTAAAGCAGAAATATAACGCTTTAAATGAATTGAATGAATTGAATGTTATTCATTATTAGTGCTGTTGGTAATCAGGTTTTGAAACAAGAATGCAATGCCAAGATACAACTACTCCTGGAAAACAGGCAGCCTTGCAGCAGAAAGATTGTTTGGCAGGTAGCTCAGTAGCACATACTGAAGCAACAGAAGTCACCTTGAGAACAGATGGAATACAAACCAAGATTAATGGCAAATTTATGATCCCTTTAAGAATGGGAGCCAAATAAATTTAAAGTGAATCATAAATTTGGAGGCTATATAGGATCAGAACATGTAGAAAGTAGACTTATTGCTAAAGTCAATTTGGCTACATGACTAAGAACTGAGAGCACTCTGAAGCACTGCAGAATGGGCTCTGGGCAAGTTTTGCTAATCTCCTTAAGCAATTAAAAGAGAGAAGGAAGGGAACTGAAACAGAGCATAGCTCAAGCTATAGGCTTTTTAACTTTGAAAAAGAGGCTTTTCTATCTATTGGCTTTGGGAATCCCAGATAGAATACAGAATAGCAGTTAAATCTTATGTCATAGCAGAATAACTCTGCATAATCTGTGTAGCACTAAGTGCATATGTAACAGCTTATGTGAGACTGTAGAAGTCTAGACTCTTCTAGTTACGCAGCACTTAAAACAAAGTAACTGTTTCCTCAAGTTTTATTGAAAGATGCTACAAAATTTTATCTATAAAATAGTCATGTCTGAGATGTGATATTTATTCATAAATATTAAATATTATTAATAAATATTAATTATAGAATGTGTATTATAGATTTCAATAGCAGTAAACCTGTACTATCTTCAAGTATGTCAGGTCAAAATGATACCAATTTCTCTGTGCTACCTAGTTTAACTTCTAGCTAAAACTAGAAGTTTCAGATGTGAATGTCTTTTAATGTTACCTTGTTTTAGGCAGTGAGTCTATAAACAGTAACAATTGGGGTGAAGAAAGTGAAACAGAAATTAAGCTTAGTACAGTACTTTATTAGTTTTGTTTGCATGTTACCAAATATTTCTTGACAAATAACAAATTCAATCAATCCAGAAAATAAAGTAGTGCAGCTGCAGCAAGTAGGCACAGTTGAAAAAAAATTTTTTTTTGGTTAAATATATCTTACAGTAGTAAAATTAAGTAAGGTTTTCCGAATAAAATTCTACACTAGTATTAGTGCAGCTAACTGGTTTCCAAAGGGGCTTTTGCTGATTTTTATCACTTGACACTCAGGTGAGAATTATTTCTATTCATTTCCAGAAATTCATCTCATATTGATAGGGATGGGGTGCATGGCATACAGTGTAAACCAGGACTGAGTAGAATACAGGCTGCAGGTCAGGTGGCCTGATGGAACAGGAAGCTGGCAAAGGCAAGTCTTGCTGCAGTATTGTTACGATCTGGTTTAAACCCAGAAGAGCAAAGAAAAACTAAGTCTCTGTGCATAAACCGGATGGAACTTAGAGAAGGTTCAAAATATTCCCAAAAATGAGACTAAAACCAAATGAGGTCAGATGTTGGTGCCAAAAAATTGACGTATTTTATTAAATAGTAAAAGAGGCAAAGAGCAGGAAAGAGAAAAGAAAGAAAGACATAGAGAAAGAAGTGTGCATGGGGAGGTGCGGGGACAGGGAGAGGTGACAGGGGTTAGGTAAGCAAATCACCCATCCGAGGGTCCCAGTGACGTCTCGTTGCTCCCCTCCATCTGGTCTCGGTGGTGAGGGTCCCCCGCTGCCGTGCCACGCCATGCCGCTACACGCCGCCACACGCCGGAGAGTAAAGAATCCCGTGGATTAATATATGTACTTTGGGGAGGTGGGAATGCCCACGTGTTTCCTTCGCAGGGGCCGGCTTGACACACTGTCCCTTGCAACACTGAGGATCTCTTGCATCATCTCTGGTGCTCTGGTGCAGGGTCTGGGGACCCCTTTGTGGGGGGCCCTTTGATGGGCCATGACACCCCCTCTGCTGCGGATAAGCTTTTCCTCCGGGTGCAGGGCCCCTCAGCTGGGCTCCTCTGCACAGTAGAGGATAAGCGGTCACTGCGCCTCTCACCAGAGACTTTCCAGCACACATCCAAAGCCTCTCTCCCCCACCCTTTGGTTCGAGGGTCTGTGTGGGCCTGGCCAGCTGATAGCCCTGGGGCTGTGGTCTTCACCTTGGAGGTGTTGAGCTTAGGCTTTGTGAATGTCCCCAGCCCTGAGTTGTTATTCTATCTTCATCAGCGAGCTGTGTAAGGCCTCAGTCAGGGCCCCTTTCAGGGTGCAGTAGTCATCGCTGCAGCTTTTGCAATACAGTTTTAAAAATCCTTCATGAAAATTTTAACTCATAAACTGTAATATTTCAGTCTCTGACAAGTATTTACTTCCATGATGTAAGAGGACACAGCATCGTGTCACATGCTGAGAGGAGGTTTCTGACAACTTTAACCGGTATCATCAAAAGCTATTACTGCCAGCATTGTCTCCATCCATTTTAATGTGATTTTGCTTTTTGGAAGCAAATTTTTGGAAGTTTTTATAACCCTAAAATCCTTTTGTAGGATATAGGTATTTCTTTCTTGTTTAATAGCAATTTAGGCCTTTTGGTAACTAAATAAACAGAAAAGGAATTTAACTTGCTTATGTATCTAAGCATCACCTTAGCCTTATAAGAATTACTACATACAAGAGCATGCAGTGACATGGGGAATGGACTAAAATTGAAATTAGTAGGTTTGGATTAGATATTATGAAGAAATTCTTTACTGTAAGGGTGGTGAGACACTGGAACAGGTTGCCCAGAGAAGTTGCAGATGCCCCATTCCTGGAAGTGTTCAAGGCCAGGTTGGATAGGGCTCTGAGCAACCTGGTCTAGTGGAAGGTGTCCCTGTCCACAGCATGGGGGATGGAATTATATGACATTTAAGGTTCATTCCAACTCATTCTATGAGTCTGTGTTTTTTTCCTGGGACGTTTACAGGGAACACGGAATGAATAATGTCAGAAAACATCATAGGAAGAACCAATGCCTTCTCATCTAATATTTCAACTGTCATGTCAATTGAGCTTTGTTTTGTGTTTTTTACTAAACTAATTTGTAATTAATAGTGCTATATTCATTGTAATTTTATCAAGAAAACACAGCTGAGAACAAGACACTATACTTTTATTGAATTTAGTTACTGCATAAAGGAGAGAAAAGGACTACAAACTAGAGTCTTAATGGTACAAATGAACGTTTTGCTCTGAATGAGAAATCTGTTGAAACCAAGAGAACTTAACATAGAAGTGCTGTCACTGCAGAAACAGCATCATGAACAGAGCTGAAGTGATAGCAAGCTGGAAAAAAGCTGTAATGAGCTGGAAAAAAGGAACATAAGGGTAAAAGTGACAAGAAATATGCCACATTAGAGTGATGATACTGAGATGCATTAAAGTCATTGCTCTCTTTATTTGAAAACTGTAGGCACACAGAAGATCCCCCCTAATCATTTCAGGGAAAGCGATGCACCAGCAGGTCTGTGGCTCTATTTTGCTATTGATACAACAGGTTGAACCCCTCTGAAATCATGCATCTTGACTCTTACAAATATGTCAATATAAATAATAATTCCTGTAGCCATAGAAGGCCTTCAGCTAATAAATGGTGTAGGATTTTTGCAAGTTAAGCTACAGTAACTGAGTATAAATGAGCCCAAAGTAAAATTTGATCCTTGGATTTCTATATTGCTTGTAAAGATAACTCCAGCCAAGCAAGGGTGGTATCTGCAATCATTCCATGAGCATATGTATCTACAGCTATTCTTGTAGCACCTAAGCAGTGTTAACTTTTCATTTGAAAATGCTGGGGGAGAGGTGACCTTTTCAGTAATTGAATACCTGGTAGAGCATCAAGAAGCAGGACTGAATTCTATTTCCTCCTTCCCCTGGAGGACTTAAACCCGTGTGTTTC
Source organism: Rhagologus leucostigma (assembly GCA_013397725.1). NCBI lineage: Eukaryota > Metazoa > Chordata > Aves > Passeriformes > Rhagologus > Rhagologus leucostigma. Next base: position 3,198,614 of record VZTD01003639.1, on the reverse strand, counting down.
CTGTGAATGTTCTGATCATCATCAACACAGATCAACAACAGCTTAGGAGGATTCACAAGAAATCATAACACATGCTCAAGCAATAAAACAACTAATACAAGTTATATGAGACATTCTCCCCTTCTACCACTGATGTCAAGGCACACTGCAGCACGAAGCCAAGAGGCATGCAGTTCAAAGCAGTGGGTGTGTCTGAACAGCTGCTATGAAACATTTGTCTACAAAACCAGAGGCCAGGATTTCAATCCATGGTCTAGGAATTTCTTATACATTTATATTAGCAGCCACGAGATTAAAGAGTGGAAACATTTGTAAGTTATCTTTGTTACATAGGTATAGAATGAATTACCATCAGGAAAACAAGGGTAGCATATATTTGCTTTTCAGTCCAAGCATTTCAAACAAATACCCATTTTTACTTTGTCATTCACCTTAATAATCTCCAGTTGCATTTATGAGTTCAGTTTAAAACAAGCAATACTTTAAAGTAGAACACTGGTTGATTGAATAAACAGAGAGGGGAAAAATAGGTATTTTTAATGTACATAAAAGAGCCCTGCCCAAGACTGAAGGTACTGAGTTATCCAAAGAAATCTGTTCACAGCATTTTCTAACATAATTTTAACTTAATACTTGTAATCTGCTTCAAATTTCATCTGCTAATTTTTGCTCAAATGAATGATTTTCTAGATACAGCTAAGAACTTCAGATTTTAGAATGCAACTCATTATTAAAGATAATGGACAATTTTCTATGGTAAAGAATTACATTACAAGAGTAGAGAAGCACTATTTTATTAGAACTATTTTATTAGAAGTTATTTTAAAAAACCCAAATTGCATAGATTATGTAAGAAGAGAATGAAAAATAGGCACCAAAATTACTGTGCTCCTAACTCTAATTAAATTTGCTAGATACTGTTTCAACAAAGTAAGTACAGACATTATTCAAGAAAAGTGTAAAAATGTAATTTAGTACTTTCTGCAGTAGGAATTCAAATTCCCCAGAACAAGGAAGTGGTGAACATGGGGAACTTTACTTTGATCCATTTCTTCTTATCCTCCTTGAACAAAGCTTTTATCTGGCAGAAAGATCTACACTTACGATACTAGTGCAGGAATCTTGTAACATTTCAGCAGCTGCTGTGATTCTTTTAGATTGTTTTTGGTTTTTAAGTAGTAAGGAAAGTAATTTTTTATTTGAGTCAATGTTAATGATACCTGTTTGTGTACTCTGAAAGCAGACAATACGCATCTTGAATTTTCACGTGAGCACATCTGTTACTATAACCTATTCACACTGATTTTTATAGCAAAGACATCCCAGTGTGGTCAGTAGGGCCTGGACTTCGGCAGAACTGTTAGATGTGATATGTTTTGCCACTAACATCATTCAGCAGAAACAATATTACACAGATCTAATGATTTATGAAAGTACAGAATCTTCTTCAGGAGGTTAGTAGAGTTCCTTATCTTGGTGGGCAGCTTGTAGAAACCCTCTACTAGTACATTTTCTTTTTCTCCTCAATATTATTTCCACTTGTGCATGACTAGTAAGCTATTATGAAATGATAAATAATCAAGAGCATTGACTTCAATATGTGCATTGAGTGTAGGAAAACATAACATTACAAGTACTGTGAAGCAGTTGAAAAGTTGTCTTTTATCACAAATGCTGCAAAGAATGTGTCAGTGAAGCATTTCAATACATACAACAAAATGGTATTTTTTCCCTCAATTTATATAGCTCTTCATTAACTATTCAATCCAGTCAACTAGTCTATTGCTTGGCAGAGGACAAAAAAAATCATGTATCAAAAACTGTGCTTCTGCACCCCACTACTTATTTTTTGTTAGCTCATTAACTATTTTATGATCAGTTTTCTTCTGTGAGTAGTAAACCCATTATGAGAAGTCACCTAATAGCACAATAACTTTGAGCATTTAAATGTCCATTCATTTATTTGGATTTATTTTCCTGTTTTATCATAATTGATTTTTTTACCACTGTCATGAACTTCATTATGGTATTTATCAATATCAAGAGATCAAGTTCTTTCAACTCAGTTAACACTGCTAATATTGCTAGGTAGTCTCTAATTATCTACTAATTGCCATACTGATGGTTTACTATTTTATTCCATTCAGAGTATTTTTCGTGTCCAGACGAGATGTGCAGACATCTTAGTAATTCTTACTGTCAGTAAGATACAGGATCCGTGTTAAATGGTTCTCTTAGTTCTAGATGATGTCCCAACCAGTCTCGTCTTTTCAAGGTTGTTTAGATTCTGTATTTCTCTGTACACTATTTTATCAAAGCTGTTTTTATACGATTACATAGTATTGATATTCAGGTGGTTTATACAGGTTTGCCATGCATACATGTGTCACAGCCACCAGTAATGTTGTTCTATTGCACTGTTTGCGATTTAGTGTAATACACAAAGATTGGCATTATAATTCATACTAAAGAACTATTTACAAAATACCACAGTCCTCCAGAAGGAGGATCATGTGGTGCACATGTAGTCAAGATACAACTTTTCTGTTGCAAAGAACTAGAAATATGTTTTTCAGATTAATGGGAATCCTTAAATTAGATTATCTTTGGAATTTCCTAAGTCTTAATTGTTCTGTTCTAAGCTTCTTGGATACTGGCAAAAAGGACAACTAAATGGAACACCGGACTCTTGACCATTCCCATGATGACCTCTTTCTCAACTATGAAAAAAAAAAAGTCTTACTCTTTTCCTGCACTTGAATGATTCCATTCAGCCGCACTGAAATACATATACATATATAAATATATATGAATATATATATAGCCCCAACAAGAGCTGCTAGATGCCTTTGAGTGGTGATTTACAAAGTTGCTGTGTGCCCTTGAGTTTGAGCTGAATTTTGTGAAAGGTGTCTACCTAAGGGTACTACTCACATTCCAATTAGGACAAGTCTTAAACCCTTACCTCAACTGTAAATCAGAACTATACAAGCTTCCTGAAATCGAATTAAGGAGTAGTCTTACAAACTTCCAAAAATAGAAAATAAGAGAGACAAAAGTTTAGGGAAGCCCAAGCTCGGAGGGGCAACAAGAAGCAGAAGAAGACCATATGAAAAGCAAATGCATGAAAAAAAATATCTAGAGGCTGACCATATGAAAAGAGAAAAAGAGATTTTAATCATATGGCATTGCGACATACTTGAAATAAAGAAGGTTTTAATGAGTTTTAAGAGACACTCTTAATACTGTTCTAATAATAACAATCATTAAGAATGAAGCAGTGCCTCATAAGTCTTCATCTAGGTTTCAGGAAAAACAACTTGACTTTGAAAACTACCCTAAAATATTACTAAAAGAGAATTTTGGTTAAATGATATTATACTATATGACTTCATGTTTGGATCTTTATCAAAACAGGTTGACTCCTAACACGAACTTATGATCTGAAAGAAACGTGCTAGCATTGGCCAAGAACTCTTTGCCCCCATCTCCAACCTACTGAAATCAACAAATTATAACTTGTTTGAAAATTGTTACAAATATGATCACTAGAGCAGTCCAGACCTGAAAAAACTGTAAAAAGCTTGATTGCTAATTCCTCAAATATTCATATACTTAAGTTCATAATTTTCTAAGGCAAAAATCCTCATGATGCAATAAAAGTAACCTAATCCAGCCCTCTATTTTTCTATTTTGAGCTTCTTATAATTATAGAGATTGACACCATCAACAGCACCATTAAAATGAAAAATAGCTAAAACTTAAAACATTACGGCTGAAAAAATATTCCCTGTCTAATTGTGGAACCTTTTCATTGTGGTGTGATGTCACAATACTCATTTTTAGAAAATCCTGTAACACTTTTGATATTTATGGTAAAGGTCAATTTGTTTTGCACTAAGGACTTTGTTTGTTAAATAAAATCAAGTACTTATAAACTGCTTACAGTAAGGTTATAACAGAATTCCTGAGGGGAATTGATCACAAACTGGTAAGCAGGGTAGGATGGATGTTTAACCATAAAATAGTATCTTAATGTTTCACTGAATTGTAGATTCTGTTTCTTAATTGCAGTACTTATGTCTGTTGGCACAACCACAGAGCTGCAATCCACTGAGTATTTATGCATAAAAAAGACCTATGACCCCTCTTCAACAGTAGTTCCCCTTTCCTCTTTAGATAAGAGCTCTGGTTTTCTTTTAGAAACTGCTCCCCCTCATGTTCCATCAAAAAACTGAGATGTAATTTTTTTCTTGTGAAGTACATCTGTAGGCTCATCTTTCCAACTGCCTGACACAATCACCCTGATGTGCCCCCACCTCTCCCAGCTTGCAGCTACAGCAGTGTATGCACTTTTAGCTGCTTTTTAGCTGAAGAGCACAGCAGCCTAACCTTCTGTGACTCAGCCAAAGGTGAAGTGCATGTGCTCCATCTCAGGTTTGTTTTTCTTTCAAAAATACATAGCACAGGAATGTTTAGTTTCTGTGGTTGTGCTTAAATACATGAAAAACAAAATTCAAGTGCAAGACTATCAAGAAAATTATAACTTTGAGCTGTCAAAGAGCTCATGCAATTTTTGCAAATGCCCATGCAATTTTTGTTAATTCTGCCACACTGGCTATTAAACTTCGACCCTTTATTCCACAGACAACACTGAGACAAGTGGGAGAGAATGGGAATAAAGACTGGGAAGGGACCGAAGAGCTGAACATTTTTTTTCCTGTTCTTAATAGATTCTAGACATAAATCCTGGAATGTGAATGACTGTAGTATGTAAACTAAAAATAGCTAACACAGTAACTTCAAGCACTGACTGCTATACATGTCTATTACATTAAAGCACAGCTGGTCAACAGTTGTGTTCTGCTGCACTGCCATGTGAAATGACTCTTATTTTTATTTTACCCCAAGATTTTTTTCTAGTGGAGAAGAGTAATTTGAGTCTGATATCACATAAACACTGTCAGTTACCCAGAGAAATCCCAGTGATGTCAGAGAAAAAGAAAAAAGAACGAAATGTTCAAGAAATTATACTCCCTATAGTTATAGATTATGGTATAGAGGTTACTATTAAAAATTTTCCATGTGCCTTAGGCAATTAAGTTCATCACTCCATTTTCAAAACTTCCTAAAAATTTCCTCTTGTATATTAATAGACAGGTTAGATAAAATCTGACAACTACTGCAGAAGGCCAACAGTTGAAAATTATTCACTTCTTACATTACATTTGTTTAAAGGTTCCCCATATTATACTTTGCCATACTGTACTCATACAAAAAAATTCTTCAACTTCACAGAATATGCTGAGTTGGAAGGGACCCACAAGGATCATAGAAGTCCAGCTCCTGGCCCAGCACAAGACCATCCCTAAAAGGCACACCATGTGTCTGAGAGCATTGTCCAAACACTTCTTGAACTCTGTCAGGCTTGGTGCTGTGACCACTTCCCTGGGGAGCCTGTTCCAGTGCCTGACCAGCCTCTGGGTGAAGAGCTTTTTCCTAATATCCAACTTGAACCTCCCCTGACACAGCTTCAGGCCATTCCCTAGAGTCCTGTCACCGGCCACCAGAGAGAAGAGATCAGTGCCTGCTCCTCCTCTTCCCCTCACGAGGAAGCTGTAACTGCCATGAGGTGTCCCCTCAGTCTCCTCTTCTCCAGACTGAACATTCCAAGTGACCTCAGTTGCTTCTCATACAGCTTCCCTTGAGTCAGCTGTGACCATAAAAGTCACAGTCTCTGGAATGTATGAATTATCCCTTAAACAGCCTGCTACTGACCAAGGCACTTCTACAAAATCATAGTAGGAGGAAAATTAGACAGCTGTGCAGTGCCTTCTCAAGCAAAACTTCCAGGCAAATGTGTAAATGTAAGGCCGCAATAAAAAGACTTTACAGTGGTTCAGGTACTCTGAGCTGGATGCATGGGAGAAATACCAACAAGATATTCTCAAGAGGTCAAAACAAGACAAAAGTTTACCGGCAAAATTTAGAAAAATCAACAAACTTTGGCAAAATATTTAATACAGCATCCAATCAACATAAAACACTTCCCACAGCATTAATTTGGCCCATTCAACTTAGCAAACTTTAAATCTGTTTGATGTTATGTTACTCAAAATGTTTCAAGAAGAGGGAATTAGAAGGAGAGAGGAAGACAGAAAAGATACAGAAAAGCACACATATAGCTACCAGCTCCTGGGTTCCAGCAGCGTTCAGACAGAATCTCCAAGGTGAAGATAAGGTTAAGACATGTGCCTACAGCATACTCAGCCTTAAATACCCAATGGCCTCTCTGGGCCCTCCCCCCAGGTGGGACGTCTGGTCATTTGGCCATTCAGGAGCTGGGTTAGGGCAGAGTGGAGCACTGCCCCGGTGTGCCAGTGGTTCAGTGATTGGCAGCTCTGCCAGGCTGGGATACGGGCTCTACTTGGGGTGTGGGGCAGTTCACTGTCTCACCAGGGCAAGCTCTGACCTGCCACTTCCTCCCCCACAGGCATCTCAAAATATCTTGAGACATCAACCCCTCCAGTCTCTGACAGTAACTTAACCCAATTTAGAACTATAGATTCAGCAGCATATACTTTATAAATCTAATAAAAATACTCTGGCTAATGCATGATAGCCTATACAAACATGCTAACAAAATAGAATGTTTGGTTTGACATCTTAATTTCACTTCATTTTAAATATTATTGTGAAAGGGAAAATCCAGCCTAACCAACCTAAGGGGATTTTATGATGGAGTGACTATATCTGGTGACAAAGGAAGAGCTACATAAGCCATTTATCTGGATTTCTGTGAAGTCTTTGGCATGGGTCCCCACAACATCCTTCTCTCTATATTGGAGAGAGATGGATTTGATGGGTGGGCTGTTTGGTGGATGAGGAGTTAGTTGGACAGTTGCATCCAGAGGGTAGTGGGCAACGACTCAGAGTCCTGATGGACATCAGTGACAAGTGGTGTCCTCCAGGGGTCCTTGGGACAAGTAGTGTTTAATGTCTTCATCGGTGACATAGACATTTAGACAGAGAGATTTAGTGTGCCCTCTGAAAATTTGCTGATGACACCAAGCTGAGTGGTGCTGTTGCCACACCTGAAGAACGGAACGCGATCTAGAGGGACCTCGACAAGCTTAAGAAGTGGGCCCATGGGAACTCCATGAGGTTTAACAAAGCTAAGTGCAAGGTGCTATGCCTTGGTTGGAGCAACCCCTGCTATCAGGCTGGGGGGTGAATGGATTGAGAGCAGAACTGTGGAGAAGGACTTGGGTGTGCTGGTGGATGAAAGGGTGGACGAAAGCTGGCAATGTGCATTCACAGCCCAGAAAGCCAACTGTATCCTGGGCTGCATCCAAAGCAGTGTGGCCAGCAGGGTGAGAGAGAGGATTCTGCTCCTCTGCTCTGCTCTGGTTGGACCCTACCTGGAGTGCTGTGTTCAGCTCTGGGGTCCCCAGCAGAGGAAGGACATGGACCTGTTGGAGAAAGTCCAGAGGAGGCCCCCAAGTTGATTAGAAGGATAGACCACCTCTCCTACAAGGAAAGGAGAAAAGGCTGAGAGGATTGGGGTTGTTTGGCCAGGAGAAGAGAAGGCTCTGGAAAGACCTTATTGCTGCCTTTCAGTACTTAAGGGGGTATGTAAGAAAGATGGGGACAAACTTTGTAGCAGAGCCAAAAAGTTTGTTGTGATATGAAAAGGGGTAATGTTTTTAAGCTGAAGGAGTGTTGATTTAGATTAGACATAGGAAAGAAGTTTTTTTACCATAAGGATGGTCAACCACAGGAACAAGTTGCCCAGAGAAGTGGTAGATTCCCCATCCCTGGAAACATTCAAGGTCAGGTTGGCTGGAGCTCTGTTCAACCTGATCTAGTTGAAGATGTTCCTGCTCAGTGCAGGGAGTGGACTAGATGGTCTTTAAAAGGCCCCTTCCAACTCAAACTATTCTATGAGTCTGTAAACTTTAGAGAGTGTAATTCTTGCATTGAAACAAAGTAAAAATAGCCTAAGTCCTTGAAGCAGTGACACAATATCAAATTACCTATTTCATGAGCAGGGCTGCAAATGAAACTGATTTATCTGCACTTGCATTTGAAATGTGCACAGATTCTAGCTGATAGTCATACCTGAAGTAAAGTAGAGTTATAGCTCATTCACAGAGAAGGAGCATGGATATTGCTGCCTTGTGTGTACAGATGTCTCTGCTTTTATTCTAATTTTCCTTTATTGACCAGTATTCTGTACTGTGACAGAGTCATCAGTCTGTGCTTTTATTTTTGATCTCACTCCTGTGTACTGATATGTGGGAAGAGATGTGATGGAGTTGAGCTATGGGACACTCCTGAAGAAGCACATGGCAGCACAAAGGAGCACATGGCGGCACAGACCCTGGGGGGAGGAGGTGTCAGGCGGCAGAGCCCTACAGAGAGGAGCCTGCCGGAAGCTGACAGATGGGTGAACAGCACATGATCACCCCATAGAAGGACATTTAGAAAGCGTGTTGCTGATGTGGCAACATGGGATAGGTCACATAGTGAGAATTACCATGTAAGGAAATACTGTGCCTTGAAAAAGTGTATAAAACCAGCTCGTTTTCTTTGAATAAACAATTCAGATTCCCACCCGTCGATGACTGTGTTTCAATCACCGACATTGATATGCAGAAAAACAGTCAATCCCACTGGAACCATTCAGAATTTCCACTCTTCACCACAGCTCCTTGGAAGTGGAATTTTCCATTTACACCTTAGAGTCTCCCGGAAAATTATTTTTCCTTGAGATAGAATAAAAATTTAGTATTCTTTCTCCAAAGACGGAATAAATGAATACATAGATATTATGATAGTTTTTGCACTATCTTCTGGTTACTTCAAAAAACATTCAAGTTAATAGAAATGCCTTAAAATTTTCTCTATGTTGATAAGCAGCTGGATCATGTTTTCCTTTCAAGAGGTGTTTTCAGTATAACAAGTTGATTTCATTCATTTTCTTTTTGTTGGCCTGAACCAGAGTATTAAAAATAAAAACGATTGCTTCATTCTGTTTTGTTTTTTTTTCAATACTGAGTCAAAACTTACAGAATTTAGGTAAGCCCATTCATCTACTCAAAGAAGGACTTCTGCTTTCATAGGAAACAAATAAGTGGTTCTTATTGCATGATTTGAATAACAAAACAGTGTTAAAAGCAGTTTATTTTGAAACAGTATAGCTGGCTTTGCCTTACTATAATTTTGTGACATACCCTCTGTGCTCTGCTCCAGAAGCCCAACAACCTTTTTCTGTCTCATGTTACTCTCTGTATATTCAAAAACATCCAACAGGAATGTTCCAATAAGAATTTATAAGTCTTTTACTGCTTACACTCGAATTAGCTTCATTTCACAGATAAGGAAACACAGCAGGTAAGACTTGCCAGGGTTCACTATAGAAATCAGTAAATGAGTCCGGATTGAAACTGTGGCACTGTAGTTAGATGATAATTTTTTAAGTCAGAGGACCTAATTAGTCAGATATGCAAATACAAGCAAGATATCTGTTTACTTCTGATGTATTAATAAAAAATATTTTGATAGTGAGTAATCCAGGTAAAAAGTAATATTCAGAGGGAAAAAAGCAATGATTTTGGTGATCTGGGTACTACTGTTACAGAGAAGTAATTTCCCAATGCATTTAGACCTAAAATTACTTGTAATTTCAATACCTATTACTGATACACCTGATGTAAATGGAGATTTTACTGCATTCTCTGCTATGTCTTAATGTATATGTGACTTCACGGTTTGTTAAACTTTTACACCTATTCCAGAATTCGATTTCTTCAGAAATACGTGGCAATGCACAATTATGATGTTCCAAGTTTGAATCAGCATGTTGCAGGCAGTTAGGGCAACACATTACCTGTGACTGAAGCTGCATTGAGATTAATATCTATACTGCTTTTTCTTAGTACTATGTAAAAAGCCTAAACCAGCATTTGAGCACTGAAACCAAAGGGGCTATACAGACCTATACAACTTGAGGCAAAAAAAAAAACTTGCATGCATATTTTTTAAGAAACACACATGTAGTTAATCTTGGGGTCTGAAAGATTAATATGAAGATAACAAGTTTCACTGAATATCTTTCATGGTATAAAAACAGTAACACCTGCATTTTTATTAGCTCTATTAACAGTTAGAGAATTTTTTCACATAGAAAAATGCTGTTTAAAAGGATTTTTAAAATGCTTTTATACTGAACTTATGGTTTATTTTCTGGTTGTTTTTTAACTCTCAGAACGTAATCAGATATTATATTAATGAAGATTTTTCTTTCTGGATAGTGATTTATATTCATGGACTTAGCTTATGCTATATGTTTCTGTGGCACAGAGGCATATCTTAAAGAAACACATACTGAATCTGCTCTTAGCATAAAGTAATTTTTCAAAGAGTTCATATTGCCTTCTCTGAACTGACTGGAAAGTGCAGTGTGGATCTCTGGCTCAGTAACTGATGGACACTATTAGGTCTTCTCTTCAGGAGGCTGCATCAAAACTTCCCCCTCAAGCAGTATTCTGACACCTGTGCTTTTATGTTTGACAATCTTGCTAAACAACAAATAATAAGTTTTATGCTATTTTTTAAGATCTGTTGTCTGTCTCATACATTTTTGAAATGCTGCAGTCTTTTGGAGGCGGAATGGCTCTGAGCTAGAGTTCCTTCCAGTTTTTTTAAACTGTTTCTCAAGGTTATGAATCCAGGGACTATATGTTTTTTATTTATTAGTGAAAAACAGCCACCATCTGCCACCTAAGATACAATTGAATTATGAAATATGTGGTCAAAGCTGGGCATTGGATGAAGGCTAATTACTAGATGAATGTCATCAACTGGTTGGAAGCAGCTGAAGGACTGGAAGTTCCTTGAATGAGAAAGTTCGTGCATTATTTGCTACTCAGGTAAAAAGCTTGGAATTGATACTAGCTACCTTACTAGTGTTTGAGGTTCAGGGAATGATATTAGGAAATACACTTCTTTTCAACCATTGCATTTTTTCCACTATCTAGTCTAGACTATTTTCCCTGTGATTTTCAGGTTTGGTGACTTTAGTCTAATGACAGTACTTGGCAGATAATGATGCTCTATGTTTCCTCTGTTGTAATCACAGTATGAAAGTCTACTGAGAATGCGTCCCTGAATGTGAGTAAAAAAATCCAAACAACAAAAAAAAGTGCCTTCCAGCATATTCTGTCATTCCTTACTGTCATTGGCAAAGTTTCCTACCTATCAGTCAGCTATCATAAAAATAGCAAGGCTGTTACTTCCAAGTGAAGATTCAATATAGTTAGAATCCTAACACAAGAATTTTAGAATATTGTGATACATAAAAAAGGTTAAAGAATAAAACATCAGGAACTCCTGATAATGTCAATTTATAAAATATAGTCTTCCAATTATGTATCTTATAAAATTCATTGTTTTGAATAATAAATTGTAACATAGGAATAAATTACAAAAATTATTGTCTGTTTTGTTAGGTGTCTAAGTTAAGCAGAAGTTTGCACATATCCAAGAATTCTTATTTTTTTTCTGATCATTATAGAACTTGTTTTCTAGTGGTTTAGTAATCAGAATGCAAGAAATGGTAGTCTGAGCTCGGTATGGTAAAGTGTGGTGCCATGCAGAAGGATTGTAACAGCCCTATCGCCAGCTGAGGTGTCGGGTAGGCCCCGTAGTAGGCATATACTTAGAAGTAGTTTTGTGACTTTAAAAGCTGTGGTGCTGTGTAGCCAGAATGAACTCATGGGCTGCTCTTCTACTGTTTTGCTGATAAACTCTGTCAATACATCAAGATCCATGTGGCCAGACTGCCTTTTTGTCTTTGCCAGTCAGTCAGTACCACAGGAGGATGAAAGCTTGATAAATCCTGGCAGCTGAAGATGGACCCGAGAGCTTAGCTGCTAGTTTACCACCAACTTGCCCGCTTTTCAAGCCTGTTACACAAGTTGCCTTTGTTTATAAAACATGCTTACTAGCTAAATTTATATCTTGCACAATTCTGTTGCCTGGTGCTTGTCCTGATCTCCCCACCCAATCTTTGCTTTTCTAGAATTTGACACAGTGCCTGGCAGCATTTGCTGCACAGACCTTCGACTTTGTGGAATCAATTTCTTCCCCATTTCCTGACCTTACTTGCCATGGCCATGGTAGCAGCTTCCCATCTCCGTTTCTGATTCCATTTTGTCTGTCAGTTTGTGCCCTAACAGTATTAAATTTATGCATATGCCATTTAAAAAGTTATTTATTCTGTAATCTGTCCTTCTGTTTCTCCTGTTAAAATAGGACTGAGGAGACGAAATGTTCTAACAAATGTTAAAGAACACGAACCAGTAATTTCATTTCTGATTCAATAGTTCAGTCACAACCTCTCTCCATTTAAAGAAAAAAAAGTCGTATACAGTAGGTAGTTTAGATCAGGTCATCCCTAGCAAGTGAGTGGTAGTGTTTTCTTTATATCATTATCACTCCTAAAACAGACTTTGTTGTGTGGTACTCAGAAGAAGTCCCAAAGTCTGCTTTACAGAGAAATACTTGCTTTTTCTGGAGACTGGTTGTTACTTTTGTGACAGAACTGAGGTACTTTATGTGACAAGGAGATGTGATGACTAATCGTGTGCCTTCAGGCTCAAATGAGAAAAGAATACCATGAAGTAACAAACACTAACTTTTTATGCTAATAAACCAGTTAATATTTCCACTATAACCTACGGTAGCCGTAGCTGCGTGGATCAAGTCCTACTAAAGAACCACTTGGTATATATATGGTCATCCATACTCCCTCTTGACCCTGAAAACCAGCAAGGGTTTTCTTGCTGGCTCCTCTGAACATGAAGCCTGAAATGATTTCCAGAGTGTTTTACCCTTAGTAGGAGAGAAGTGCAATAGAAGTGAACTGTCTTTGTAGTCTGCCTCTTGCTGACATATCTCAAAGCCAGACTGAAGCTGAAAGTAGGGATTCTCTCTCCACGTTAGCTTCCCTTAGAAACTGAGAGTAGTATAGCATGGAAGTATTGGAAAGTTGTGAGTAGCTAAGGCTGTCTGCTTTTGTACTACTTGTTCAAAGTGTAAAGAATTAATTCTTCTTTAATAATTCTGATCAGTTAATTAGATTGTTCACATAACTTTTAAACATGATTTCAGGAATTGGAAAATTGCTGTGGTCCTTTCCTAGCTCTGGTTTCCTAAGTTTTCTTATGGTCTCCTGGCTTCCTGACCCTTGCTCCTACCAGGGTCCGTGTCACCTCTGGGAATTATTGTCTTGGATCCTTTGCATTTTTTCAGTCTATATATGCCCTTATCTTGCTGGAACTAGCCTAGGCTGAAAGTAACTGGTCACTCAACTGACTCAATGAATCATTTACTGTACAAATCTGCCTCTATAATAATTAAATGGGAATTGTGTTGCAGAAAAGCAATCACATTGCTATATAATCTGCTCCTCAATTCCAATATTCCCATGTAGGAAAATGTAGATGTACTTATTCAGTGTGAGTGCTATAAGGAAAGACCTCATATGAAGTCGTGTGAATCTGAGATCATCAAGCCCTTGTATTTCCAAGAGCAAAGGAGGCCTAAGAGCTAAAACTGGCAATTTAGGATCAAGTTTGATTCTCACACTGAAAGAGCAGTGAATCTGGAGTTGGGGGAGCTGATCTAAGTCGTGTAATTGATAGAGAATGGAACCTATGAACCTTCTTTGTAGACACTTCCCAAAACAAGAGGCAGTGAGGGAAGTCTACATTTACTGGATTTTCCAAGCTAACTCTTGGCAATAAATTGATTTTCTTCACCACCTATAACTGTACCTTGTACTTGCAATTCAGTCAGCTCAACATTGTAGGAAGTATAACTAGGATTCCTATGCATAATAATCTAGCCTGTGACCTGGTAATTGCTTCTCTTTTCCATATCTTGTGAAAATGTAAAGATTCATAGATGCTAATGAACTGTATCTCTCAAATCTCAGAAGCAGAAAGCAGTGCCACAGTTAGTATTCTCATAAAGTGTATCATAGAGCTCATGACACTTTTTCTTCCAGCAATCTTTATATGCAGATCAATTTTGTCTTTTACTTATTCAATATGAAGGTGGCTATCTGTTACAGTTGCTGAGAAGAGCATAAAAGTATGTGAACATGATTTCTTTGTGCCATAAGGATGTCCGAGTGGAAACAAAAATGAGTTTCAGGCTTACAGTATTTCAGACCTTGCCACACAGTGTTGATAGAAAGGAGGTAATAACCTCATGCTTTTGGATGTTCAGAATGGCAATACTTAGTACTAAATTCGTAATGTTCGTATTAATTAGACATTCAGCATTAATTTGTAAATGAACACACTGGGGCAGGAATAGCATATTTGAGAATTTAACTTTTTATTTTTAGGATCCAAACCAAGTTAAAATACAATGCATGTATAATTACTGAAAGCCAGAAAGGGTAATATAAGTAAGAATTTGATGTTATAGGGTAAGCAAACTGATGATAGCCTGTAAAATACATGTAATGGAGGAGTGAAGTGTTTAAAACACTTTTAAACTTTGTAAGAAGTACAACAATTTATACTGACTTACTAGTGTGCTGCAGGATAGTAGCTTCAATTTCAGAATATACAGACTCACAATCTTGAGTCAAATTTCACCATACTGATATTTTTTTTAAATTATGAAAACAAAATTAAGTATCTGTTTCCGTTGCACTGACTTGATCTGCAGCAGTCAGAATTCTATAGAAAAGGAACAAAGTAATTAAGGAACAGAATTCTGGCTTGTAGCCTTGTCTTGTGGATCAAATCAGGTGGATGGGAAAGCTTATGACAGCAATTAAGAGACCAAAGCCTGCCTTATAGATTTAATAATAAATAAAAATATGATCATTAACACTACTTTATACTCTGCTTCAGTCATTAATTAATCAAGTTCTATGCACATATGGTAGGCTGTAGAAAAAAATAAGCAAACAGGTTCTGTTTCAGCATGAAGATAACACACAGCTTTATATCTGCGTTTCCAAATCCTGATGGAAGAAGATTACATTGCTCTCTTTTGGCAGGAGCCGTGACACAAATAAATGCAATTTGGCTGAAAATCAAGATGCCATTGTATGAGCTATCTGCTGAAACAACTGGACAGTAAGGTAGATATATTTCTGTATGTTTCATCCAGGATGTATATCTGCCCTTAGCTGGCTTAGGTCATTGGCTGTAAGGTTGACTGTAGCAGCTTCTTGAATGTTAAGCTGCAAAAGCACCTTTTTCTGGTGCTCAGAGACTATTTCTTTTTGATGTAGAACTTCCATTGATCATATGATGAACTTGACATGAATTATCTTCTAAAATCCCTCCAGAAACTAAAGCTTGTTAGTTTGGTGGCCAGATTCTTCATACAACTGCTTATTTCCTATAGGCATATAAAACATTTTTTTTTGAAAGATGCTATTCTCAAGTTTTCAGGAGTATTCAATAGAATAAAGTCATTACTACCCATGAATGTCCTAACCTGACCTTCATGGATCTCTTCAATATTTTTACCTGTGATCAGTGAAGACATCTGAATATACTTTGGCTGGTGAAAAATAAGAGAAAAATAAGAAAAATAAGTAAAATAGTTTTTACTTGGAAGGAAAGCTGATGTGATTAATTTTTGTCCTTAATCAAGTATTTCAATTTTAAGACTCCCTCCACCAGTGTAAGAAGACAGGTGGAGACAAGATATTTATACTGTGACTATTCAAACAATTCTATTTGAATTTCATTACAGCTATATCCTTTTTTTAATACTTTCTTTCTTGTTTGTTGAGCTGCTAAACATCTATCAATGTGGATGGTCCTTCAGTGAAAGAATTAAAAATAGCCAACAAATAAAATGAGTCAGAAAATGCCTTTGTAGTAGACTTAGTACACTCGTTTGAAGTGAAGATTGTATTCTTATGGATAAGGTTTTGACCCAAGAAATTGTAGGACTATGTCATTTAGACATGATGACAATACATGGAAAACTTGGAGTAAGAATTAAAATTAGTTGATGCAGAAAATTTGAATCAGAATTGAAGCGAGAGAGCTGGTCTTCAAGGGCTTCAGAGAAGAGATTTCCATGACAACAGAATACTCAGGTATGCAAATTAAGAAACAAAGCATCTTAGAAAATAATAAGGAAATACATCTCTGTTTCATAGAATAAAACCTGCACAATTTAGCAGCACTAGTTTTGTAGGAGAAATGGGGATAGAAAGCTGAGAAAGTAGGGCCATTGCAGGCCAAATTCCCTTCTCGCTTAAATCAATACTATTCTTTTAATCATGCAGCCATAAGGATATATATGGAGAGAACACACCTCAAGATTTAATGTTGTGCTGTGACAGGATCAAAAACTCCAGACTGTCTTCAGCAGTCATCTATACAGCAGCTAAAACAAACACTTTAATGATGAATATTCCACTGACCTCTTCAAAAAACTGTTCTAATATTTGCCTACCTTAGAGGTCAGAAATTTTACCCTAAATTTTGACTACTTTTGCTGCTACCTAAGTGCCTTTCTTCTGTAGTGCTGTCATTGGCCATGGAGAACAACTGATCACTGTCTTTCTTGGAGCAACTGTTTAAATGTAAAAGACTTCTATCATGTCCTGCAAGTTTTCATAATATTATATACAGGGATAAATGTAGACTGTAGAGGCTCTTCTTATTATATATACTGTGTTATGTAATCTCTACATAAGTATTGTAGCCCTTTTCCTGTGACTCATGCTGTATTATGAATTTGGTCTTCTATTCAAGAGCTTTACTTGTTAATGAAAGGAAATCATATATATATATGATTTATATTCATAGAGCTGTCTGTTACCACAGGCATCCCATCAGAGTTATCAAGCTTTGCCTTAAAACATTTATTTTGCCTTTCCTCCCTTTCATTTTGGAAGGGCATTCCAGTACTTGAATTCTTTAATGCTTAGCAACTTTCATTAAATATACAACCTAAATTTATAGATTATACAATTTGTTCTGCCTCCTGCTTTGACATTTAGCTGAAAGAGCTTTTCTATTCTTTCACTTTTTTTTTAATCTGTGTGATGTATTTATATAGCAACCATATCCCTCTTGGACTTTTTTATATGAGGGTGAACGAGCTCTTTTGGTCTCCCCATAAAGATTGGGCTCATTCAAAAAAGAATATCGTTGCCATTGGAGAGAGAATTTGGCCTTTGTCTCTCTATTTAGATGCACTAACAAAAGATAAGATTTCTGTCTTTCCATATATCCGTAAATGAATCATTAGTGCCATAAATCCAGAGGAAATATCATAGGAACAAAATGTGTTAAAACATTCTGAAATTTTTTAGCATTGTATTATTAATTATTGTTTGATATTCTATGGCCTGGGTTTTGAGTTAGCTAGGACTCCCTAGACTTTTGTTCTTAAAGCCTTATCATCTGGAAACTCTGTGGATGTGGATTTAAAAATGGAAAATGTGAAAAATGGTATTCAGTTAGATCCTGTCTTTGGCTGTACAGAGCACTACTGCGCTCTGATCTCACTAGCTGAACATAAAAGCCTTTTTCCTTTCTGCTGTTACTCAGTTTTTCATGAGAAACGATGTGTGAGGTAAATAGGAAAGGGAAAAGGAAATGGAGTGGAGACAGAGAAGTGGAGGGGGAGAAGAATTTACTGGAGCTGAGTGCGGAATTATCTGATGAGAATGGAGGACAAAAAGCGATAGGAAGCCAACATACAGGTGAATGTAAAACTGCCGGAAAAAGTGTTGAGAAATCATTCTGCCAATAAACTGGCTCAGTCTGGGCAGTCTCCTACACCAGGGTCAGCTCAGAGGGTTTTGTTGCTATTTTTTGTTTAGGTTTTTATTTTTTTTTCTGTCTCTTCTGAGCCTAGGACAGATCACTAAGCAGGTATTTCACATAAGATTGTAAAGTCTATGATCTATTTTATATAAAATACTATAGATTTTCCCCTCAAGAACATAGGTTAGATGCAGTGTAATTACCCAGTATTTTTCTTCAGTCTACACCTGTCTAATGCACTGTTTTTCAGCTGTGTCCTCTGAAGTTGGCTACATTTCAGCGGAAGGTGAATTTGCTCCAGATATTCTTCTATTCTTAAAAACTACAAAGCTATTTTTTTACATGAAGTTGATGTAAATATAAAACCTTATATTGACTCAGGTTTAACAATGAGATAACTTTAGCGACAGTCTAATAATGACAGCAAACAATTCGACAACAATTTAGATTAAATGATACAGATTATGCCAAGAAAGTCTTCAAGCAGTACATCAAAGTCGTGTTGAATACTGCGGGTGTTTTTTTTAAATATAACCTTGCCTTAGTTTGTAATGACTTTCTTCTAAAATTTCTGCAGTGTGGCTATTATAAACCATGAATCACAGTTGAAATGAGATATAAAACCACAAGAATCTCACAAATCAAATCTCAAATGTCTAAATACTGTCTAAATGTCTAAATGTCATTTAGTAGTGAAGCCACTCCTGTCATCTGCAGCACACTGAAGTGAAGCAAGCAAAGCAAGACGCAACAGTAGAAAAATAGAAGAAAAAAAACCCCTGGATCTTAGGATCTTAGTTCTGAAGGAACAGAAAGGTACTTATTTCCCACTGACACTGAGTGAAGGGTGAGCACCTACTTCCCTGAGGTTTTTTTAAATGCCCCAACAAAGAAATCTATCAATATCTTGACTGTTTTACATATGGAGACAATATTAAAATTGGAATAAATAATGTTTTTATCTTCTTTTTTTTTGTTACCACATATAAATTCTGATGTGTTACTCGTTTACAGTAAATCAAATTGCTTCCAATTCTCCCAGAACTTATTACAAAATGTTATTATAAAAAAAAAATTGAGTTTCAGGGAAGGGAGACTCTCACCTTGTCTTCTCACCTATTTAGTAACAAGTTCTAGTAATACTAAAAGCCAATTTTTGACGAGTTCAAGGGCTGGCCTTCATTGTTGCTTGATATTTATTTCTGTAAAAGGATGAGGATACACAGTGCACAATGTTCCTTTGAAGAATTGTCCTTGTTAAAGTTTAATAGGCAGAAAAATCAGAATATTCAAGATTACTCTTTCTGAAAGCACCAATACTCTCTAAAACTAGACTGTGTTAGTAGGAAATCTTGAATATTGAAGCTGCACTGTTTTAGGGACATGTAGTTTGTTAGTACTCTGTGCCACCTTTCCTACACTTACAATCTCATTTTGTATGTTGAATTCTCCCAGATCTACCCTGTTCTAGGTCAATCCCAGCTGGCAGCCAAATAACTGCAGACCTGCTTGCTTACACCCACACCTAGTGGGACAGGGGAGAAAATCAGAAGAACCTGTGGGTCAAAAGGAAGAGAGAAAAATCATTCAGCAGTTACTGTTATGGCCAAAACAGACTTAGAGAGTTTAGCTTAATTTATTGACAACTTTAATTACTGACTTGGGTATTGGAAAGGAAAGAAGAAAAACATTTAATCAAAAACCCACACTTTTTCCCTCTTTCCAGGCTCAAATTCACTCCAGTCACTTCTTTCCCTTCTTTGTTCATACTGCAGGTTGTGAACACTCTCCTTTCAAGAGCTGGTCCTTCATTCTTCCTTGTTTCCTCTGTTCTGGCATGGGTTTATCCATGGGCAGCAAGTTCTTTCATGGTGTATGTCCTCTGGCATGGGTCCTCTATGGGCCTCAGCCCCTTTAGGAGGCCTCCACCACGGAGTGCAGCCCCGCGCCGCGCCGCGCCGTGCTGTGCCGTGCCCTGCCTTGCCTTACCTTGCCTCGCCTCGCCTCGCCTCGCCTCGCCTCGCCTCGCCTCGCCTCGCCTCGCCTCGCCTCGCCACTGCCTCTCTCATTTCCCCCCTCCTCAGCAGTTTGTCCCCTTCCTTAAATATATTTCCCTTGAGGTGCCACCTAGTCGGCTGATGGGCTCAGCTGTGCCATGTGGTGGATCTGCTGGGGAATTTTCTGGAACCAACTGCCTGGCACAGGGCAACCCCAGCCGCAGAGGCCACCCTGCAACCACGCCACCAACAGCTTGGCACTGACACCCAGTGCACACCCCACAACGGGGGGCCAGAGGGCTCCCAGAGGTGTCAGAGACTTCTCATTTTCACAAATACTTTATCACAGACACTAAATATTTGAGTAGAGCCAAGTTACTGTTCATGTTTTGTGATATAGAATACACATAAATTTTTTTTAGGATACATTATTACACTGAATGACTCCAAAACTAAATAAAATACACTTCTGAGAAGAAAAATACTCTTAAAATGTATCATAGAGTGAAGAACAGAATTCTTTCTCATTTCTGAATAAAAAAATAACAAAATGAACTTTTATTACTTTTTGGAGAAGGAAGAATATTTTTCCTAGAAGTAAGTGACAGACTGATTTAGCTGTTGGGTTTCTTTCTTCCTTATGAAAAACATTGTGAGTGACATGCAGTCACAAAGTATAACCTAATGATGAATTCTTCTGGGCATCAAGAAAGCTCCCACCTAGAGAGCCATTCTCTAGCAGAGGAAGCACTGCAAAAATAAATGGCTTCTCTGGAGGCCCAGAAAGTAACACGGACATGTTGGATATTTTTTGGCTTATATTTATTCTATTCAAATTTTAAATTAT